>CAUYPO010006739.1:0-33904 GCA_963574435.1 Cheirogaleus major
GAGTTCAAGCCATTCACATTTATTGAGATAACTGATAGGTGGGGCAGATTTCTGTTCATTATGTTGGGTTGAATTTTGTTGCTTTGTTTTCTCTCTTGAGCCATTGTGGTATCTAGGCCTTGATCTTTAGCTTTTGAGTAGATTTACATTCGTGTTTATTGTGCTGATCCGTGGGTAACACTGTTTTGAGTACTTCTTAGAGAGCTGGTCTTGTCTTGGTGAATTCCCTCAGTCTTTGCTTATCTGAGAATGTCTTGATTTCTCCTTCATATACAAAACTTAGTTTTGCAGGGAATAAGATTCTATGTTGAGCATTATTCTGTTTCAGAAGAGTGAGAATGGAGCCCCAGTCTCTCCTTGCTTGTAAAGTTTCAGTAGAGAAGCCTGGCATTATTCGGATTGGCTTTCCTTTGTATGTTACTTGCTTCTTTCATCTTACAGCTTGTAGAACAGCTTCTTACTCTTCTCTTTTAACAGCCACATTTGGAAATAAAGTCCTATCTACCTCCTAGATCCATTTCAATTGTTTTTTCACTTCTCCATTTTTACTAACCTGTAGGCCTCTAGTGTTTCTTGCGAATACTATTTTATTAGTCATTTAATTGATTTACTTTCTTCTTGTTTATCCTTTTCTCAAGAGACAACCAAAAATCGTTATTGAAGTTCTTTCTATTTCCTGTCTCAATTTCTTTTACAACTTAACCCTTTTAGTCTATACTCATGCCAGTCAGACATACTGCCATGTAGTATTTATCAACAAGTACTTGCCAAGTATTTAGCAGAAAACATCTGTTAACTGCCTCCTATTGGCTACACATAGAGTAGGTTGGCACATTGGGAGACAAAAACTCAACCCCTGTCTCTGGCCTCAAAGAAATTAGAGTGTAGTGGGGAGGATGCATAAGGATGGTTAGGGTGAAAGGTTCCCCATGCTTTGAAAGAAGTATCCACAGGTGCTAATGGAGTCTGGGGGATGGGTCGTAGGGCAGAACACTGATAAAAATAAGACTGGGAATCTGAGGATTAGGTATGCTATCTAACAAGAGATGAAGTGATTTGAATAGAAGCAGAGGTATAATTAAACCAAAGAATGTAGTGTGTGGATTCATGGGTCATGAATTGTGGCATTAGGATTGGTATGAGAGGCCTCTATACAAGCTTGTGTATTTTTATAAGCAGTGTGTTCCTTCTCTAGAAAGAGGGAAAGGAAAGGAAAGAAGAAAGGACCCATAACTTTCATGAAGGTACAGGGATTGGGGATCCCAGTTCTACAGGGCTGGACCCAGGGACATCTGTCTCTGTATTTTGTAAGCAGAGTGCTGGAGTGGTTACACCAATGGATAATGCCAGTTCCATTCAATTTTCACCCTGCTCATGCTTAGACCTTGCTCTTCCAAAGCAGACAGATTCCCCTTTCACCTTCTTTATTCTTACTTATTTCCATATACAAACATGGTACTTTCCTTGCTAAACCAGGAATAAGGAGATGCTTTTATTTTTGGCAGAGGCAGTGAAGTCTCATTAGGTATTTTGCTGGTGAACATTGACACTTTTTCTTGTATCCAACGGTTAATTGGGCAGAGTTAAAATGGAGACTTTCTTGTTAAGAACAAGCTTACTAAATCCTTAAAAGTCAAGTTCAAAGAGTTCAGCATTCTTTTCCTGCAGAAGAAGCTGAAATTTAAAGAGTAACCACAAGAGAGAAGTTATTTAACTCATTCCCTGACCCTATGCTGGATATATACATGTTGGGTATATGCTTTTATAAGTTTGGGTAATTCTTGAAAATAGAAATAATGTTCTGCTTTTTAGATGAAGATTTATTTAGAAGAAAAGCTCCCTGGGTATGAAAGGGTGTTAACATTAAGTGTCTGGGAAGATGGTACTTGGTGACCCCATGACAGTTGCTCATGACTTTCAATAGAGTTGGGGGCGTAGTAAACAGCTTGTGGTGGTGAATGTTAGGACATGGCTGAGCCAGAGCAGTGATGATCAAAGTGTGATCCACAGAGACCTCGAGATCTTTGAGACCCTTTTAGGGAATTTTCAAAGTCAAAATGATTTTCATAATAATCCTAAAATATTGTTTGCCTTTTTCACTGTGTAGATCTTTGCACTGATGGTCCAATGTCAGTGGTAGACAAAGGGCTGGTCTCTTGCCACCAATCCGTGCAGTGGCACCAAATTGTGTTAGTAGTTATTGTATTCTTTACCCTCACACACTAGCAACAACAACAACAAAAAGTTGACTTCATTTACAAATGTGTTTGATGAAGCAGTAAAAATGATTAATTGTATTAAATATCAACACCATCATTATCTTGAAAAAAGCACTGTGCAATCTATTATGGTTACAAACTGAATTAGCCACATTTTTAGTAAAATGCCATTGTTTTCTTATTTGAGAGAATGACTACGCTTATTCAGACTTGAGTATTAGGAAAATATTTTATCAAAATGCACAAAGTGAGTCTGTCACTTAAAGATTAGATAGTATTTGTTGCAAATAATAAAATTTGAGCTTTCAAAGGAAAATTAGAATTTTGGAAAACTTGTTCCTGCTACATGAGATTGACAGCTCCACAATATTTAAGGACTTTACTGATGAGATAAGTAGTAATATTAACATGAGTGATTTTTTTATATTATAAATATATAATGTGTCATCATTTGGAAGATCTGCATAACTCAATGAACTATTTTCAAATAAACAATTCCTGATGTTACAAAATTATGCATGAGTGAAAGATATACTTAAAATGCAAGGTAGACTAATGAATTTTAACAAAACATAGTATGAAATTTTTATTGATATAGTTTCAGATTTCACATTGCAATTAACCTTTAAGAAAAACCACTGTTGAGTTTTGATATTCTATTAAAATAATCATAATTATCTGAAAAGTCTGTTAAAATACTTCTCCATTTTCCACTACATATTTGTGTTAAGGCAGGATTTCCTTCTTACAGTTACAACAAAACAACATATTGCAACAGATTGAACAAAAGTGTGAGAAACCACTTGCCTTCTATTAAGGTAGACCTTAAATTTGCCAACAATGTAAAACAATGCCATTCTTCTCATTATTTTATTTTGCCTTGGAAAATATAGCTGTTTTCCATAAAGTGTATTATTTATATTAACATGTAATATAAAATTAGTAATATATAATTTAATATTTCTTTTAGATTTTAATTTTAATAAGTAAATATTCATAGTTATATTACAACCCACATAATCCAAAACTCTTTGGATCCCTCAGTAAATTTTTAGAGTGCAAGTAGTCCTGAGACCAAAAAGTTTGAGAAGTGCTGATCTGGAGAGAATTAGAGGCCAAAACACAAATGGCTGGCTGTAGAAAACTAAGGAGTTTTGATTTCTTCTCAAAAATTATGGGGAAATATTTAAAGATTTTAAATAGGTGAGCTACAAATCAAATTTATTTGTTTTGAAATATCAGTTTGCCTGTACTTTGGAGGATAAATTATTGGAGGCTTTGAGAGGAGGCTTAGTGCTAAGGTAGGAGGCTGTTCCAGGAATTCCAGATGGAACCAATGAGGGTTCAAAGTATAGCAAGGGAATGGTCGGAGTCAACTTGAGAGAAATCCTGCATCTTTATAGGACTTTGAGTGACCAGACTTAGTGACTGGTGCAAAGTACGGGATGAATGAGAGTGAGGACTCTGGGGTGCCTCAGAGGTCTCTGGGTTGGGTATTTTGGCTGATGCTAACAGTGTTAACTACACCTGATTCCCTCAGATCTTTGTAAGGGCTCTGACTTCTGAGTTCTTTTAGTCCTTTTAGGAATATTGCTTGACAGCTCCTGGAGCCACTTTCCTCAAGCGGACAGAAAGCTGGGAGTGCCTGGGAGTTTCTTTCCCCCACCCAACCCTGAGTTTATGCTTCCCCCACCCAATCCAACTTTGGATTTTAGCCAACGTCTGACTGCACAGGAAAACTCGGTACCCTTGCCTTGGGGTGGCAAAAACTGAGAGATGTAACGTATGCTCCTGAGTTCCCTGTAAGATCCAGCTGAGCCTAGAACTTTTGCTGAAATTACACTGTTGCTTGGTTTCTTTCTTTCTCTCATTGCTCTTTCCCTTCCTCCTTTAAAGCTCTCTCCCAGGAGCACTTCCTTATCCTGTGGCTGTGCATGAATATTCATCTCGAGGTCTGCTTCTGTGGACTCTGACCCAGGACTGGAGTCATGTTGACCTTACATTTCACTTAGATAGATTATACCAGGTAGGGAGCAGATTTTAGAGTGAAGATAGTAAGTTCAGTTTTTGGACATGTTGATTTTGGATCACTATATTAGTACCTAGTAAGCACTTAGATCTGAGTTAGAAATATTGATTTGAGAACCCTCAGGATACAGATGGAGGTTCAAGCCAAGGTAGGAATGAGGGGTCAGTCAGGAAAGTGCATGGAGGGTCTAGAACCAAGGACTGGGCCATGGGGACATTTCTACAGATGCAATTAGCATGTTCCTCATACAAACCCTTTTCACACAAGTAGTACTTTACATTTTCAAATTCAGAAACATCATATCATTTGACCTTTACAATAACAAAGGAAGATGGGAGACTTTGTATAATTATTGTTGTCATTTTTCAGATGAGGAAGTTGAGACTGAGAAGTTATGTAAAATACTCAACCCATAAAAATGACAGGACAAACACAAAATCCAGATCATTTAATTTCTAGCACAGAGCTTTTCCTGCCACTCCACAACTGCTTTTGAAAAAAATGCCATTTTTTTTTTATACATAGTCGTGGAATGTGTAGGAAATTATCTTCTTTCTTGCAGACTCGGCATTCTTACAAACTCATATTATATCTGCTCCAGCTTTTCTGGTATCTTCATCAATTTATCATAATCTGTTGCAGGATAACTTTGTTTCCATAGTCCAGGAACTCATTTCCTTCAGGAAGCCACACTGAATTAACTTTAGCTTTTTGGTTGTTTCTTACTTAATAGTTTTGAATGTGTTTTATAGCATGTTCTTTTACAGAGGTTGATATGCTACTTTTGATTTTTTTTTTTCTTGACTCATTTTGCACATTTTTGTTTTTCTTCCCCATAAGAAAATCTTTAAAATATTATCTTTCTTACAAAATCAATAAATTGACATTATAGATTTTTTTTTTTTTGGAAAACAGCAAAAATAAATTATCCTAGATTATAACAGCTTTTTTGTGTGCATTTAATTTTAGTCTGTTATTTTTTTGCACATGCTTATGCATTTTGTTTTACATAGTAGCATTCCTGATGTTTTCAGTTATTCGCCCAAGTTGTTATTTGGTATATAAATATGTCTTATACCTACTTTTGATTCTTTCTTATCATATATTGCAGGACGTTATATACAGCTGGGACTCAGTAACTGCTTGGGAATACATTAAGTGGGAGATAGATTTGCAAAACATGACTCAGATATTTCAGTCAGGTCAAAGATGGTCAGAGAAGAGATGTGCTGGAGGGAGATGACTTTCTGCTTACTGGGAGATTTTGACTTTAGTAGGATAAAAATTCTTAACAAATTTAATTGGGCTGATTGTTGCCAGTTTGTAGGATAACCCTATTTGGTGAGCTTGCATTTTTACTTTTCTGTCCCCAGTGGGACTATTTAGATAGCTGGGCTGTATTAGAGCTAGTAAACAAACTGGTTTTATTTTTCAGCTGTCAAACATAATTGTGACCTCCTTTCAGAGTATAATGTATTATAAAATATTTTTCTGGACTTAGATTAATTTTTTTTCTAAGTTAACAGAGTCATATGTTCTAGAGGTTGTATGTTCCATTTCTAGCCAAGAAACTCTGCAATCAAGTTTTCCATGTCATTCTGTAAGTTCATCTGGCAAGCATCCTCTCTTGGCATAATACCATCATTGCATATAACTATGACCCACCATTAATCTGAGTGTATTAGACTTTCAAACATTCATTCCTCCAAACTATACTCTGGATTTGCACTTTGCTTGATGACATTTAAGCAGTTTGCTTGGACATAACCTATTCCCAGCACAGCATGAAAATGCATTTACTAAGGGCATTGTGTCTGTGGTTTAGATGAAAAAGGAGTAAAGCTTCCTCTCTCTTGAAATGTTTAGATAAAGTTTAATTGATTTGTAAAATACATTAGCATGACCACAACACTTTAAAACAAATGAACTTTTTTTTTTCATTTTTAATAAAGCAGGTTACATTGGGGGTTTGACTAAAAGCTTTGAAATAATGAAATACCGAGGAGTTTTTTTTTCTTTTTAAAACTTAGACAAAGAACAGCACACTTGAAAATACTTATAATTTATGTGTATGCTTTTAAAGTTTGAATAGATGTAAAATTTACTTCTAAAAAGAAGGCTCTTTATCTTGAGAGACTTGAAGCTACAAGCTTTTTCTCAGGATAGTGTTGGAAACATATGTCCTTGTTGTCAGACTAATGCAACTTTATTGACTTAAAGCTTAGGGAAAAAAATCAATATATTTTTAGAGACCTGTAGAAGATGGTAGAACTTCCATTTCTGAGTATGATGAATGCTTACCTACCAGGATGTGCTTTTTAGGAAATGGTTCTTAGACCACCTGCATTAGCCTCATCACTCACCAATGTGGTATTGAACATATGGCTCTGTTAAAATAAAACATGATGCTCCCCTCAACTCTTGCTACAGCACATGACTTCAAACTGTGTGTCAATCAACTCCTGCTTAAAACTCTACTGAAAGCAGGGATGTGTAAGTAATAGAGGCTAAGAACCATGGTATCCACTCACTTCTTTGGGTAATCCTCACCTCTGTCCTTGAGTCAGAAAGAGTGCTACAAAGTCACATAATTGTTTCTCATTAACTTTATCTTCCGAACAACCACCTTCAGTGAATCAAATTTAAATGTTATATCTTTGGTTTTGTTTGTATTTGGTAGATAATTTTGGTCAAAGATACATTGTCTATTCTGTGTATATAGTCTCATTTGACTAGTACATTTAGAATTTATAATCAGGGAAGAATTATATGAGTTCATTTCTCTATATATCTTTTTCTGAATTTGTATCTCCCTTTCTCTTTTTCTCTTTTAAAATTGATTTGCTTTCTTCAAACAAATAACTTGAAATATACAACATACTGGGGGTTTTTTTGCCTCTCAGGGAAATGCAGAGCAAAAGTGAATAGGCAATCACAATAATTATATCAAACCTCATGCTTAGCATTTTTGCTTTCTCCTACTCCTCCTTATGTCTTCGAAACATTATTTTCCCCCAGAACTTTGTTGTATACATGAATTTTATTTTAAGGTGCCTTAAATCCCTTTTGAAAAACAGAACATATAAGCAAACTGTTAAGGGTAGGATAGGAAAGAGCTGTTCAGAAGGCCAGAAGATAATGATTATATAAACTATAGAAACATAAAAGGAAAATGGTATTTTTGATTGTCATTTTACTGCCAGGATGATTAACCACCTGTGTTTCCAGCCAACAAATGATTGTATATTCACTAGCAATGCTTAGCAAGTCTTGGTCACACCATATAATATACTGTCCTATAGACTTTATTAAGATAAATAGTGGAATCCACTTTTAAATTGTGGATTTAAAAGTTCCTTTATAAAAAAGATTATGAAAAAAATACATAGAGCTAAATATTTTTGCACCAAAATAAAAACATAACGAATTGCCATATTTGCTTTGCTGGTAAATTTTCAATAATGCCTTTTATATTTATCAAAATTTTTTCAAAGGATGTAGAAAATTGGAATCCTTGATCATCTGAAAATATTAGAAGTGAAGCTAAAGTAAGTTTAATGAAAATTGAGGAAGAAATTATACAATTAAAATATATTTATGTACAATCTTTCAAAATTACATTTATTTCTTTAATATGGCCCTATATACATCCTTGAAATAATGTAGATACCAATATAGGATAAATTTAAAAATGAAAAACCAAATTTATAAGGCTTGAACTGGCTGAAATTGGCTAAAATATCATTTTCTTAATCTGGCTGAAATGGGCTTGAGGTGTCACTTACTCTATGTTCCTCCCGTCCCCATCTTTTACTTTATACAGGCATTGTTGTAAACAAGCACAGCTCATAGAAAGTAATCATAAAGCAATTTTTCCCCTTCCTCTTTTCATTGAAATTACTCTTCAGAGCTAGTTTTTCCCCTTTGTGGATTTGAAAAGTCTGGCAGTTTGTGGTCACTTTAAAAAAATGTAGAGTTTTTCTGTCACCGTAAGGCACAAGACATGGACTCATTAATATATAAGATTGGACCTTTAAATAATAATATTAAAAATTTCAATCTTGCTTTAATGTTAAAGCTTCTTCCCTCTCCTTTTCCTTGTAATATAGCTCTTCTTCCCTATCTTATTGATTGGTTTCTATCTCTTAAAGATCAGAATAGGGAGAGGGGGAAGAGGACAGGGGCAGGAAATTTCCTTCTGGAATGGTTGGGATCTACTTCCTATGTTCTCTGGACTTGGCAGATTATGAAACCTTGCTTTTTGTCTTATAAGATGCTTTTTTTTTTTTTTTTTTTTTTATGGGTTCTTCAGAGGTTCCCTCCATTACCAGTGATCCCTCAGCTGAAGTTATCTGGAAAAGGATGCATGCATCTCTTTCTGTTGGTTACTTGATTCTTCCTTAGCTCCATTTCCATCAAACAGCACCTGATTCATATTCTTTCCCTCTGCCTCCCTCTGCCCCCCTCCTCCTTCCTCTTCCCTCCTCCTCCCTCTCTCTCCCTTTATTTCTCTCTCTTTCTCTCTCTCTCCCTTTTTCTACTGGATGTACTACTCATGTCTCAACAAACTCTGAAATTGCTGTCCAGTCCCAGTTGAGCCCTCTCTCATTTGTCCTCCATCAATGTAGCCAGCAACCACTTCTCTTCCTCTTAGAATTTCTAGGTAGGAGTCAGACACCAGTCCACTAGGTCTCCCTAAATACAGTGGACACATATTAAGGTCTTGTTGGACCCACTTTCCCAAGTGAGAGAGAATTCACTATGTCATTTTATACAGTGCCTTTTTATCTGGGGAAGGGGAAGGACTGTTGGAACAGTTGTAGTTACTGAGTCTTCTGGAATCATATACTATTCATAGAAGTCAGTGAAAGTTTGTGTAACTATGGTTGCAGAACAAGAACACAAATGTTACCAAACTAGGCAATATAACATAAGTGTACAGACAAAAGAAGAATTAGAGGGGGAAGATAGGTGATGAAATAGCTAGGAACACTGAATCCTTTACTGTGTAAAACAAGAAGTCCGGAGGAAATCTCTAGTTGTTTGAACAAGAAATACACAGTAAAAGATGTGACTGAAAGTTGCAAAGGTAACAGAGAGATGAATTGTACTAGTAATATTAATATAACTCTAGTAGAAGGAATAGGGGAGGGATTTTCAGCACCAAGTAGTTGAATTATATCTTGTTTAGTCGAAAGTAGATAATATTTGAAATGGATACATTTTAAAATATATTAGTACGAGAATATTATTTAGAGTCTTGGATGTAATTACTGGATAAATTAAAAACACTGTTGAAATATTGAAGCCTAGTTTCTTGTGGAAACTGAGAATAGGGTTGGGAAAAGTGAATTGGAAGATGGTTGTATTTCATTAGGGGCTTCCTGTGTTTTTTGTTCTCTTTTTTTTAATGTATACATATTCCTTTAAAAATCTAAAACCTTTATTATTAAAATATGTTTTAAAAATTATATGGGGAAATATATAGATAAAAATATATGTGGAATTATGTAGAAAAATATATAGGTAAGAATATACTATTTAATATGAAGATTAATGAGGTAAATTATTGCTGGAAGATGTTAAGATAGTATAAGGTTATAATGTACTACTCAATGTGATACAATCATAAGTATCTTCAGAAAGTTCAAAGAAATAGAACAATAACAAAAAGGCATTTTGGTACATATATGAATTATAAATATATGAAAATTATCTATTAAAAAATCTTTGGGGAAGAGAAGCATTATTCAATATGTGGGTTTAGGTCATTATTTTTAAACAAAAATATTATCTTCAATTCCTATCCTATATTGAAATAAATTCCAGATAATCATTAATTTATAAATATTAAGCCATGAAATGTCTAAAAGGAAACCCTGAGTGTTTATCTGAGCTCTATGTTAGGCAAGACCTTCTATATTTCAACACAATGGACGAATTTGCAAAAGGAAGGACAGAGATTCAACTACTTTCAAGAGTTTAAAGTGTGCTCATTAAATTGAAAAATGGCAAAGGAAATTTACAACAAATATGAAAATCTTAATTTAAAAAGAAGTAATTCAATTAGGTTTTATTTTGTCACAGGCTGTACTAGGGTTCCAGCACTAAGCATGACAGATACAGTCTTAAATATCAATGAGAAATAGCCTGAGACTCCTACAATAAATAAATGAGCAAAGGTCATTCATTCGTGCTTACTTCATCAAAGAAAATACAAATATTATAAGTAGAAACCACAGGAAAAGTATTTGGCTCACTGCATGACCAGAACTTGCAAATAAAGATGAGATTATAAATTATATCAATTAAATATACAAAGCTGTTTTTAAAGAGATGTCCGATGTTGGCAAGTATCATGAAGTGTGGGCACTCCAGAGACTGCTGAAAGTGCAATGTTTTAACCTTTCAAGAAGGTAACTCAGGAATATGAGTCATGAATTTTAAAGATGCTCATATCTTTAGGGCCAGAAATTCAATTTCTGATGTTTTTGTAAGGTAATTTATCCTAGTGAAAAATTGAGACTTGCTAAATGCTCAGCCATAAGAAATTGCCTAGGTAAAGTAAGAAACAGTATATTTGAAATAATTGTAGACATTAAATATGATATTCATATGTAGTTTTTTAAGGATATGGAAAACACTTATGATAAAATTTAAGGCAGAACACAAAATGGTGTCAAGTATGTAAAGCAATATGTAAAAGAAAATCATAACATTTTAACAATTTCTCTAGGAGTTGGGATTGTGACTTTTAAATAGTTTGAATATTTTTTTCTACCTTGTACTTTCTCCAAAATGTGCATTATTTTCACATTGAGAACAAAACAGAGATATGTAGACACTAAGCAGCTGGTCCAAGTTCTCAATTCATTAGTTGTGGGAACTTGGGCAAGTGACCCCTTCTGTGGGGGTGACATCACAGTTCACAGAATTTTGGTGCTTCATCAGAGTGTAATGGCCTGGAAAATATAAATGGTTATTAAAACAATGATTCTGGTTTTCATAACTTCCAGTTACACTATGCAGTGCCCTTGCATTTTCTTGAGTTCATCTCAGGTATTGAATTGCATTAACTGTATTTTGAAAAAATATTTCCCCCATTTGGGGACACATTATGCTCAAGACAAGTGAAAAAGTTGATTATGTCCATCTACATTTGTTACCACCAGCACTAGAACTGGAGTGATGAGATAAGTTTTCAATTCAAACACTTTTTCTTATAACCTCTAACCTTTGGTTAGACACTGCTCATTTAAAAAAAATGTAGTGGCCTTCTGACTTCCACCTTGCACCAATTAAATTAAAAAGGGGCACACTACCCCTTTGTAAGAATCCCTAATTTTTCTGTATTTAAAAAACAAATCAAATGTTCTCTCCACTTCATTCCCTCTTTGGATGACCTTTGGTTTGCCTCTCTTGAAGAAGTCAATGTTTATATAAGGCAAGCTCTGTACCATCTGTCATTCTTTGAGACAGCACTTTTCCATAAACCTAGGGCCAAAAATGGAGGAATAAAGTTTAGGCTTGGGACTGGAGAGTCTGTTAGTGAAAACGACATTGGTTTTTGGCTTTGAAGAGGTTTGTTCTTGAGAAAATGCCTTTCAAACAGCTTTCTGATCCTCAGATACCCAGTAAGTTCTTGACTCTTTCCAGTTGGGAACATAATGTAATATTGTGCTAGTCTATTTAGTCAGAGCATCATCTTTTGCACGATTCATATTTTAAACTTTAAAGAGGCTCACAACTGAGCTTTCACAAACAGTAGCTGTTTACTTTCTTTCCACTAAAATAATCATTGCAAATACCCCTCTGAGAATGTATATTTTCAGATGCCAGGTAATCAAAGCTTAGTTGTACTCAGAGGCTTTTTTAGAACCAAATGGAAAATAATTGCTTTAAAGTACCCACTTGTGAGGATTTCTGCTCATCAGTATAATTGCCAGCAGCCACTGTCTTTCAACCACAATAAATTCACAATGATTCATTAGCTTCTATTGGGGGGATGAAATAGATCATCTTGTTAACATTAACTTTGATTTTTAAATGGCTTTACTTGATTTCATATTGGAATTACAGTTTGCACATAAACTAAAATAATAAATGCTTTCTGCCCCACTTTAAAGAGTAGTGTAGGTAGTAGAAGAAGATAAAATTAGAACTCAGTGAGCCATGCAGGATTTAGATATGAGTTCTCAGTGTGGGTATTTACTGTAGGAATGTTTTTATATCTTCTCTTTTGTCAAAGGAATTCAATTTCTTGATGATAAGCCTTTGCACACAGAACCCAGCAGTTGGTAAATAATCCTTAGGATGTGGTATCAAGTACCTTTGTCCAGCCATCTCTCTCGCATCAAATGAATAGAATGATGGCTGCAAAAACTACTGGGTGAGAATGCTTGTCAAAAACTTTGTAATCTTATTTAACATATTCCCTAGTTTGATAGGATCATAATCAATATATAACCTCAAGATTACTTTGTATATGTGGGTATGGGTCATGAGGTTAACATAATTTTGTTGATTTTTGTTAGTTATTAAATAGCTTGGAAAATATCCTGTCTTTATCTTTGCCATAAAAATGGCTTATAATAATTGACTACTGGAATCAATTACCTTGTTGGGATTGTGTCAACTCACTTGAGTGGTCAACCTTAGCTCTCCAAGGTCAGTAGAAGTGGGCATCTAAGTCTCCTCCAAGCTGATGCATGCCCTGAGTGTGTAGATCACCAAGGGTACGCCCCGTGACTGCCTCTCAGCTGTACTGTCTACATTCCTACTCCAGTCTCAGCCAAAATCAGGAATCCCATCCTCCAGTTTCTACGTCTGTATAATTGAAAACAACTAAAATAAAAACCAATGACTGCTCATGGAGTATTTTAAAATTTCAAATTGGAAGTACAGATAGAGCTTTTTAAACATTTTATTAATTTTTATGAATACATAATAGTTGTACTTATTTCTGGAGTACATGTGATATTTTGATACAAGGGTACAATGTGTAATGATCAAACCAGGGTAATTGGGGTATCCATCACCTCAAGCATTTATCTTTTCTTTGTGTTAGGAACATTCCAATATAGCGTTTTAAGATTGCTTCAAAGACATAAACCAGCTGAGTACCCATTTAACTATTTTAGGCTGCTTCAGCATAACACAACAAAACATAGAGGACTTCAAGGAAAAAATAACTCTGCAAGAGGCTACATGGAGATAACTTCAAAGAGATGCCCGGGGCTGAGAAGGGCCTGTTCGTCATCCATGGGTGAGTCAGGCAGGCAGCAAGCAGGAGAGTCTGGCGAGGACCCAAAACAATGAAATGCACTAACACAGGCTTTAACAAGTTAACGTCAAGTGGCCTGAGTGCAGGGAAGCAGAACACACAAATCACAGGCTCTACACTGGCACAGTGAGCAGGGGCTCACTTCACAGCAAACCCGACACACCCTATGCTGTGTCTAATCATTTGTTCAGCAGGCCATAGAGGTGGCCTATATCCAGCACAGCATCAGTGATTTGGGAAGTAAGAAGCATTTCTTTAAAAAAGAAAATCAGTGGGTATTTCTGATTTGATGTTTGGGAAGCAGTAACCTAGATTCTGGACTGGCTGAAGAAAAATAACAAAGTGCCTAATTTTTCAATGCTGGGTCATTTCTAGAAGAAATAACTAAATAAAAGGATACCCATCAAAGTCTTTCAGAGTTAAACCAGGGCAATTTTCAAGCTGTTTGGATGAATAACCTTAATTCCTATTAATATAAGCTGCATTTGACCCATAGTGGAGGATCTGAAATGTATTGTGATGCAAATTTAATTTGGTTGAAAGCTTGCAATGCCACTAAAATTTTGAAAGCTGTGAGTTTAAAGACTTCTGAAGCTAGAGCTGAATAAACACAGGTACATTGTGCATTCTGGTAGGTATAACGATTTGTCCTAAGAAATGTTTTGTTGTAGGTAAGGGATGTGGGTAAATATTTGATCATATGATATTTTAGCCTTTCTGCCCTAAAACATCAAAGAGTAGGATTTGTAAGAAAGAATCATTATGGGATTATGGGGCAGGCAGCCATCTGTATCTTTGATGCAAGATGGATGTGGTTCAACATTGGAATAAACACCAAAGTTTGCATCTTGCATTCATTAGAGGTTCTATAAATATTTGCTGTCTGATTGACTGGTTGAAGGAATAAATGAAGTAGACTTTGTTTTATGTGCCATCCAATTTCTCTCATTTCTCCTTCCTCTGTGCCTAGTATTGCGTTTGTTGTTCATCTCACATTCATACAGCAGTATCTCATGCAGGCACTGATCTCTGGGAGGTGGGGAAGCTGAGAGGTCATGATCCAAATTAGTTCTGACCACGCAATCACAATATTAAACTTACTCCCCTTTCTACATGTTATTATATCATCCTCTGGGGAGGTATCTTACTAGGTTACTTCCTTCTCAGCTCTAAATTATCCACAGGTAGCTTGAGACTCACCCAAATTAATGAATATCTTCTTCAAATTTCAGATGACAAATTTGGGGGTGGAAGCTTCCTAAGAGGAGGTTAGAAACAACTCGAGATGGCTGCCAAAAAGCCCATCTAGAAAAACTCTGAGTTTCAGTTCTCAGTTGAGGTGAGAATTGAGAAGAGAGAGTCTTCTCAATTCAGGAAATATATTTCCAGCTCAGATAGTTCGATGACCACATACTGTATTTGATGAGTCTCAAGTTGCAAATTTTAACATCTCTGTGTTAGGTTGTAATTTACAATCAATGCCATCGAGCAATTGCTGATGGCTAGGCCAGTGTGGCACACTGGAAATTTCCTGAGCTGTGAAAACAACAAAACATCATCAAAAGTTGCAGAATTGACAGATGCTTGGAAGAAAATTCTAGAGAAAATAGTAGAGCACTCTTTTAGCCCCTAGGAACCAAGTGATTGTAGGGAAAAGAGGTATCCTAGCTCTCTGTGATTGCTGAAGGCTCAGCACCAAAGGATTTCAGCTCTTTTTGTAGATTCTCTTAAGAAATATTGCATCAGCAACACTGTATGGAGCAACATAGACGTTACCATCTCTGAGTTCAAAGGTAATCACAAAAGAGACTCTGACGTGAAGTTTTAGACATATACATTAACAATATATCATGTATGTTTTTGTTTCACAGGAGTACAACGGTAATAAATTATAAAAATGTGTCTAAATGCACCTAAGATTTTTCTCAATTTGCATATAATACAATTCTAAGTGATAAGAATACATGGTGTCATAGTTTAATCACCAGTGTTTTTCTTTCTGGTTGGTCCGTAAAATAATGCGGCCTCTAGGATCTATGGTGTCAGATTCAAGGGCATTGATACAGTCTTCGAAAAGTTCCGTGGGAAATGCTCTTTATTTTAAGGTTTACAAATTATTCAAAGTAGAAAAATCAATTAGGTCAACATACGAAGCCTAAAATCTATCTACTGGTAAAGAAAAAAAATCACACGGAAACGAAGTAATGCAATCTTAGTAGCTGTAGGAAGAAGGGCTGACAAGTGTGCTGGTAAGTGGTTGTGTGGCAATTTTAGTTCACAAGCACCCATTCTGCACGAGGCACTCTGCACTGGGTTGTTACATTTTCCCTGAACCTAATTTGAGATTTCCTCAGGTTGTGACAACTTGATGGGGAAGTAGGCCATTCCTCTGATTATTCACTAACCTCACAATCTTTTTTTTTTTTTTAAAGGAAGGACAGAGTTATTTATAGACTCTATTAATTTAGCTTAAATGATTCTAGCTACTGGCTATGTGTAATCAGCTTTTTCCTCTTTTCAACTTACAATTGGCTAGAAATACATTGGATTAAAGATTAGAAAAGCATATTGTTTCAGAGCATCCATAAACACCTCTAATGTCATAACACAAGTCCAGTTACCAGGCCACATGTAAATAGGCAGATTCAGTCCTCTGGGGTAGGAGGTTAGAGTGTTCACTGGTACTTACAAATGCGTGGACAGAGAGAGGCTCTTAACGTGAGAAGTACCCCCAATGTCACATTGAATAGAATTCGAGTATACTCCTCTGTATTTTCAAGCACATGTAGCTAATTCACAGTAACAAATTTTTACAAAGATTTGAGGGAGAATCCCTACTGGGAGATTAGTGTAGAGATTATTTAGTGGGGACCACTGAGGATTTTGTTTTTCTCTGGGTAACCAGACTGTTGAGTAATAAAGTGTTCATCATTAATTTAACATCCCCAAACTGTGCTATTATAATAGCAATGAGAGTTTAGAGTTTGCTGCCAGCATGGTCTTAGGGAGATGGTGAACAGGGAGAGAATTTGGGGTACTGTCTGGAGTAGCCAATTTTCCTCTCGGATGGTGAGGCCAACTCTGGACTCCCATGCCATCAACCTGGTCAACTCACTAAGAGGAGGTGAGAAAGAACTTTGACTTTCTTTCTTTTCTTTTCTTTTTTAAAGTAATTTCAAATTTTGAAAAAATTTGCCCAAATATTACAAAAATTTCTATTTGGGGAAATGTTAGCATTTACTCACATTTAATTATTTTCTCTGTCTAGGATATAATCTCTGTCTCTCCATAATATTTCTTTAATGAACCATTTGAGGGCTCTGACTTTGAGCCCAAGACTGGTTCCATCACTTCCAGTTCAAAGGCAAGATGGTCATCAGGCCAGACCGGGCTCCAGGCTTGACCATCCTTTGTTTCTTGCATAGTGAGAGTCCCCTGTGGGCTCAGTCCTGCTCCTGGTTCCCACTGCCTGGCCTCACCTGAGTTCAGTTGGTCCCAGCACCATGTGCTTTAGCTTAAAGGCTATTCCTGGTTCTGATCCCTCCCTGATGTAACACTCGAAATTGGTACCAGCCCTCAATCCCTGCTGATCCCTCCAATCACCATCCCTGGGCTCACATAATTAAGTATGCTCCTGGTCAGCTGCATGCCGACCCTCCCCTGTTTCTAAATCACAGGCTGCCCACAGACTTCTCAGTCCTGGGTACTCCAGCTCCCTGTCCTCTAGACTGGGCATCACCCCCCAGAAGGCCTGCTATAGGGTTTTCAGTACATGCTAGAACAGATGACCACAAGCATGTGTTTAATCATCCTTTCATTTCATCCATTTGTTGAATGACTACATAATTTTAATTTAGCTATTCCTGTGTGCTAGGATTTTGACCAAGTACCTTTATACTATTTGGACGCTGCTCGATTCACCTTCCTGGGGCATCTACTGTCAGCTTCAGCACAGAGGCCTGTGTCCCTTACCCGTGCTCATCTTAGCGAGTGGGTTATTATTAATAGCTACCTCATATTTTCTTGTGCATTTAACAAAATATCTTGCAAATAGTAAGTGCTTAATTTGTGGTAGCTATTTTTATTATTTCAGTTCATCTGAAGTGTTACCTAACTAAAATAACAAATAACAATGATTCGTGACAAGTGCAATGCTTGAAATAGGTAAAATGTGCTTTGGGAATGTAAGTGCCCTTTAAAGAGACAATTAATTCTCTCTGGAGTCCAGTCTGGAAGGGGGTCAAGCTCTCTAGAGAAGATGTAACAGCTGAGCTGGACTTTGAAGGATGAACAGGAGTTTGACAGAAAGACAAGGGTAGGGAAGAAACCACATGAGAAGAGGATTCCATTCAGTTAGGACACAATATCCCAAGTTGGCACTACTGATGCTTTGGCCTTATAATTATTGTGGGGACCTGTGCTGTGTACTGTAGAATGTTTAGCAGCATCTTGGACTCTACCCACTAGGTGCTAGTAAGCCCCCTCCTCCCAGTAGTGACATTGCCAGATGCCCCCTGCAGCCCTCTCCCCAGTTGAGAATTGTGAGTCAAGCCAATAGCATTTAAAAACCTTAGGATTGCTCTCCAGAGCTTTCCCGTTTTCACTGCTAGTCTTGTCAGCTTCCACTTTCAAGAAAATTGGGATCTCAGTCTGGTTTCTAGACTTTGTTATGTGGCCATATTTCTCATTAGTCATCAGAATGGTCACATACTCATCCTGTTGGTAAATATTTCAGTTAGTGATTATTCAGTACTATGTGTCAGGTTCTGTGCTAAGCACCAAAGACATAGAATTCTTCTCCAGTCATGGTTTATGGTTGAGGCGTAGAGCTTGACATTGACTCACTTTTAAAATTCTTGTATACACTGGTCATTCTTACAGAATTCTGTTTCAGTTTTTTAGAATTTATCACCATAAATCATTCTTTTACTTGTTATTGCTAATCATTAACTCATTATAAGATTATAATTGCTGGTATGATTATTAAACATAAAATATTAATGACACATACCTCCATGGATCTAATAATTATCATTCACTTTATGCCTTCTCACACTGGCTCTAGGCTCTGTGCCTTCACCTTCCGACCTTGGGATCCTTCTGGCCTGTGAATCTAGGACAGGTGCAGAAACTGTCGTCCCGGGATCATGCGTCAGATCTTCACTAACCCAGATCCCTTCTAATTTCTTTTGCTTACTAACATCTTATTTGCACCCTATTGATCGATCTATTTCTTTAGCTAACACTTGGCTTTTTACAGCATTAATATTCACAATTCCTTCTTCAGTTCCTTCTGCATAGAATTATCACGGTCTGTAGTGACAACAGCAGCAAAATGCAAGGGTGCATCCGCTTTGACATTGGGATGGCACTAGTCATGACGACGTCATGTGTGAAATGCGGGCTCAGGTACAGTTCACACATGTGCATTCAACCATAATGATTGTAAATGGCTCAAGAGCAATATCAATTCTCTAAATAATATCGTTTGGGAATCATTGAATGCCACCCACACTGAATATTAGCTATTTTACAAAAGGGAACACTTAGTCTTCTATAATTGCAAGATAGAGAAGCCTAGATCAAGAGGAATGTGTGCACATGGGTGGGTATATTTTGATCAGTTGTGATTTGTCAGATGTCTGTAGAGGGCTGTATATGCACATCTTTATCTAACATCAACTGATGATAATCTTATATGAAAGGACATCTTAGACGGGGTCACTTTAGGGAAACTATCGCCAACTAAGCCATGCTCACCAAGTTAACAGCCTGATGCTTGCGTAAAACAATATCTGCTACATTTATTTGCATAAATCTTGCTCTCAATTGTTTTCTGCAATTTAGTAATTTACTGTATGTCTAGATGGCAAAATTTAATTTATTTACAATGGTTGCTTTTACTTTCCTTTCAGTGTAGTTTTGCTATATTTTCCATGCTAGAAATGGATATGCAACATAAAACTGTTCAGAGTTGTCTGACAACTCCCTAGGAAACTTTAAAAAATCATTAATTTAGAAACAATTTTCTTCTATAATTCATTTCTCAATTGGTTGTGATGGAAATAATTGTCACATCCGATGGGAGAATTATGACTCAGGCAATACATAAACATCTAAACCCTTTGGTAACAGTCTTGTTTTTGTGTAAATGCTCTCAGTTATGAAGAAAGGTGGAATTTTATCTGGGAAGCACAATACTATGACAGAACTCTCAATAACAATCGAAGTTATCAGGCCCGTGCCTCAGACAATTTAATAAGAGAAAGTGACTTGTTTTATACTTCAAGCTTTTATTTCCCCAAATGTTTGATTAGGTGAGGCTATACCTATATACTATCCACACATTCATTATACACGTAACAAATATTTTTAATGTTACCAAACATCTTGTATTTCAGTGTTAACAACATCTCTCTGAATTTTAATTTGTTACTTTAAGAATAAGGTCAAAGTAAACCCCCTTGTGAATTGTTGGGAGGTGTAAAATATAACACACATAACTCGGCTAAGACATGCTTTATGGATACTTAATAAATGATAACTATTTCTGCCTATTTGTGGATGTTATTTGGATATATTTATGCTGCCAATCATCAGAAAAATAAATTCTGGCCCTTCTCTTTTTGAATAGTCTTGAAATCTATTGAATTATAAAAGGTAGCTTTATAGTTAATGATATTACAGCATCTTTATTTCACTTTATAATATATCATAAAATATATCTATACCTTTTCATAAAGATACTCGTTGAAAATCTTATCCTGTTACATAAATTTAACTCAAGTTGTTTTATCTATGCAATACTCAAGAAATAAAGTGATATATTGGTATATTAAATTAATTGGGGAACTATTTCAAAAGTGTGAACCTGTTCTGTTCTACACACCTGGCTTCTAGTTGTTTGTGCTGCTGTTACTTTTCTACTTAGAAAACAATTCAGGAAAAATATATTGAACATCTACAATGAACACAGCAATGTGAGAACAAAAAAGATGAATGTCACATATTTGTATATGTGATGCAGAAATTAATTGCAGTTTTGTTTCTCTTTAAAAAGTCTTCTCCAAATTAGAAGAAGAATTCAGTCAAAAGCCTGGGGTTTGGCTGAGCACATGACTCCTCCTATGGTTTGCTTATTTGACTCCTCCAAATCTCATGTTGAAATTTGACCCCCAGTGTTGGAGGTGGGGCCTCATCGGAGGTGTTGGGTCATGGGGGCAGATTCTTGTGCCATTTTCACAGGAGTGAATGAGATCTTACTCTTAGATCCCAGGAGAGATGGTTGTTCAAAATAGCCTGGCACCCCTCTCCTCTGTCTCTTTCTCTCTCTCTGCCTCTTTCCTCCTCTCTCACTGTGCAGTCTCTGCACACACTGGCTCCTCTTCCCCATCTGCCATGCATGGAAGCAGCCTGAGGTCCTCGCCAGGCACGGGTGTTGGTGTCATGCTTCTTGTCCAGCCTGCAGAACCATGAGCCAAATAAATCTCTTCTTTATATTACCCATCCTCAGGCATTCCTTTACAGCAACACAAAATGGACTGAGAAAACGCCCCAGCTAAAAATTGTATTTTCTAGCATCCTTTGCTGAGAGCTTGACTGAATTCAGGCCAATGACATGTGAAAAGTGACATGTGCAACTCCATCAATATGAACTGCTTTCTTTGGATTTCCTTGTTTGTTATGTGCAAGTAAGAGATCCTAGCTTTTGAGCTAGAAGCAGGATGAGACTTTGGGTTTTAAATTTTGCAGATGAGGGTTGAGAGGGTTCTATGTGTGGGAACATATATAAATAATTGGGTAGCCAAAAAGTACCTCCTTTGGCAGATACGTCTGTTTGTACCTCAGTACGCATTTTTCATTTTATCTTTTAATAATAGAATCTTTGAATTACAGTTGGACATGGGGATGAATATATGGAGACTACATTTCCCAGGTTCCCCTGTAGCCATACATGGTTGTATATCAAAGTGTAGACCAATGGATGTCAAAGGTGACTTGTTTACCTTCTAGATCATTTCCTTTGTGCTGAATTTCCTCTTCCCCTTCTAGCGGGCCTGGAACATGGCCATGGTTGTGAACTGTCTTTAGCAATGTAGATGAGGACAACACCCCAGAAGATGGTGGAGCAACAGGTTAGAAGACACTTGGGTCTTTAATAACCTTCTGGAGCACAGTTGCCCCATTCCTCCTAGATGGCTACTCTATTTTTGAGTATCTTTGTTACATAACTTAGTTCAGTCCATGACTAATGTAAGTCCCTCATGTTTTTCATTGTTTCAAAATACTTATATATATTTTTTTCTTCATTTCAATGACTTTTTTTTTTAATTGAGTGCCTAACATGGGGTCAGTCCTTATCCTAGGCTTAGAAGATATGTTGATGAATCACACATTCATTTAACACTAGGGGGTAACCGAGAAGGGGACAAGGATATTTTAAGGATGATAGAAATTTGGGAAGACAGGGAAAGGTGGGACTTGAAGTGCAGGTGCTGGGGTTTGCCTCATACAGAAGATCTTTTCCTTTGATTCAGGGGTTCTCAGCCTATGGTCTCCTGACCAGCATCATCAAAATCATCTGGAAACTTGTTAGAAATGCAAATTCTCAGGCTCCCCAACCCGGACCTACTAAATCAGAAACTCTGGGGCCCAGCAGTCTGTGTTTTAACAAGACTTTAGGTGATTCTGATGCATGCTTTGTGCTAAAGCTTGAGAGTTACTGCCACCTTGGAAGTTGGCCAAGGAAGTCCATAGCGTACAAAAGAACTGAAGCTTAGAGGGGTTAGGCATTTTGCCAGCGGTGATGTGGGTTGTTAGTGTAGGACTCTGGGTTACAGTCCATGTTCTGATCTGAGTCTGGGAGAGTGGACCAACTTCACTTTCCCAACTCTCCATCTAGAGGACTGGGGTTGGTTTCATTTAAGCATCTCTACACACTGGCATCAGGGAAGTGGATTTTAGTCTATAGGTGGAAGGTACAATGGCTGTTAGCTTCTGCAGATAAAGAAAAAGGACAGCATTTTGTTGCAATTATTTTCCCTTGGGATTCAAGTGCTCTTTTCTCAATTGATTAGGTGTGTTTCATGTTGACCCCACACTGGGCAAAAGTAGGCTCTGGGGCCTGTCTACACAAATCTATTTTACAGTGGGTAAGATGGTCTTGGCAGTGTAAAATGCCCAAGAGGACCTTTCCACACAGGTTTATTTATTTGGCCACTAATGCCCTTTATGTATTCCTAATTGGTAGCTGTCCAGGTGGCATCAATTCAGAAACAGCATACTGAAACACCACGATGCTGTTCAGAAGGTATCCTAAGCAGAGGATAAAAAAAAAATCCCACATTGTCTTCTTGCCGAGGTAGGTGTGACAGCCTGAACTTCCATCATGGATGAGGTTAATCTGCATAAATTAAAATATTCATATGAGAAGCAACATTTCTTATATTTTTAAACTAGCTGACAATTTTAAGGTTTTCCTATCACTCATTGTAAAACCAAAATTGAATTAATACTGAAGTCATCATTTTTTTCATTTCTACTATTACCTTTCTTTTTAAAAGAGGAATGGGACAGGATATGATTGCCTCAGTAAAAATGGTAAATAAGATTTTTAGTTGTGCTTCCTTATAACTTCAGTCTTATTGGTTTGTGTAGATATGAAACAATGCCAGGTTGTTAGAGATGAAGTAGATCTAAGCTATGTTAAGAGGAGTGCCATGGAAATGGACTTTTCCATATAAAGAGAGAGATGGTAAGCCCCCAGGAGTGTGAACAATAGCTGCTGCTTCTGTGAGGCTTCTGAGAAAATAACATGCATGAAGGACAAGGCCAGGACAAGGAATACTGGGTTATTATCTGGGGCCTTGAACCCAAACTGCAGTATGAATAGTGTTCTTTGCTGGGTTGCAGAGTGGATGCTTTCATCCAGGCGAGAGATAGACCTATGTTCTCCAAACATATGAGCATTGCCCCCTTCATCCTAAGTACACCCAGAAATCACATCTCTCCATGGGAGAGCAAGCTAATTAGTGAGGGGTAAGAACAAGAATTGCAGATGTCAAAATCTAGAGTTCTGCTAATTTGTGCAAGTTGCCCTCAAGAGGAACCATCTTCCAAGTGCGCCTTCAAAGAAAGCTTGCTGAGAAGAAAGAGGACATTCAGTCAGGCTTATTGCAGAGAGAGCTCTAGACTCAGACACAGCCGGCCAATGAAATGTTCTTCCCCTTGCCCCTGACCCATTCTTGGTAGATGATTAAGAATGGGCTGTGGGGTGAAATCTCCACCCATGCCTTCAAAATATCAAAATAGTGGTATGTTTGGAAAAGTCAATGGAATAAAAGTATCAAATCAATCATTAGTGTCTTGTAAACAAATGACCTTATAGGTAGAATTTTTTTGCTTTTATACTTGTCATAGGACCCAGAAAATACTCATTTATTCATTCAGCACATCTTTGTATTGGAGTCCTACATACCAGAATAGAATTTGTGGCTGAAAAGATCACTAAGAAATGGTTCTTGACAATAAAAAGCTTCCTTCCCCTCAAGAGACACAGTATCAGAGGAAGAAGTTAAACCAAGTGACTTGTTCAAAATGATAGGAGAAAGAACACCAGATCTGCCATAGCTACAGGATGTGGATTCTCATTTCCTTGGGAAACCAACACTTCGGAACTTCAAGCTTTATACTCTGAAAGAGTGCATTGAATAAGCTCCGTTGACTCTAGTGTTTCCAAGATGCCTGATGTTTTTTGCCTTTGTTCTTTGTTTTCCAGAGCTGACCTTTTCTTAATGATATTTTACTGTAACTCATGTTTCATGTTGCATCAAATAGTATGCTTTTTTAAAAAAACCCACAGGACTTTCTTGGTAATTTTGCAGTGGTTTATTAGAATTTTAAACACTTCAGGAAATGGACTTTTAAAACCCACTTGAAAGAATTTGAAAGAGAAAAAAATATTGACCTTTATAATAAATTGATACTGTTATAAAAATATACTCTAGAGAACACTGGAAATGGTTCACTTAGAGTTGGACACTAGTGAAACAATCTCTTTAATGTGTCTCATAAATATATTTTAGATGCCTTTCAAATGGTGAAAGAGTAGCACAGGGCAGGTTTTCATCCGTATTTTTTTTCCCTCGTCACAGCTATCGATCCCCTAAAATTTGTGCATGATATTAGGTGGAAGTGGGAAAGTTTCCATTTCCTGTTTTTAAACACTAGGCCATTAATAGTGTTGATCAGATGCTATTTATTGTAATGTTGATTTCTGGTGGTGGTTACACATAGAGAAGAATTGTATAATGCACTATCTGAGGTTCTATCTCTTGAAAAGTGGTGAAATGTAGCTTGGCAAATAGTTGGCCATTGTGACTGCAGTTTTAACACAGAAATAATGTGTTGTGTTTTGAATATATAATGAAGTTCGTGGTTTGAGATTAAACAGAATTCACAGTGAGCATGTTTAGGTATGGAAGAAGAGCGAAGGTCCCTAAAAACATTCTCTGCCTATGCACACAGTGCCTGGGAGAATTGCTCCTGGCACTCCTCTTTTGTGCCCCTCTGAGTCCCTGGGTGTTGGCTTGATGTGTGCATACTGGCTGAGGGGAGGCAAGTTCATATTCTGAGTATAGATTGCTCAAGAAATAAAGGAATATCCAAAGAAAGGATCAGCTAGAAAGTAGGGATGGGATCTGAAGTCAAGAACAGTCAAGCCAGGGAAATGAATGGGTTTATTACATAGATGATGGAAAGATCTCTAGAGGCAGCGGTAGGTGTGTGAGTCAGGATACGGTGCTGTGAATAGTGAATCCCGAAATTGTAATGACTTAACACAACATAGGTTTAGGTTTTACTCGCTTCACCGTTAGTGGTTGGTGGAAGGATGGGCCCCACATAGTCACCCTTCTACCCAGACACAAGGAAGCACAAAGGAGTCATTGTGCACCCTTTGCAGTCACCATGGCAGAGGTGAAGGGAGTCAGAGGGTGGCTCATAAGCTCTTAAACACTCTGGCTCAGATGGAACACAAGTCCTTTCTATCATTGTTCACTGGCCAGGATTAGTTATATGGCCCCTATTTGCAAGGTGTAGGGAAATGTGCATGGGTATTCAGTGAGCAGCCCATCTCTGCCAGGCAGTTTGAAGGACAGTGCCCAGTCTAGAAGTTCTATGGCTGATCCAGCAAGCTCAGAAGAGCTGCTAAAGGCCTGGAACTAGTTATCACACTGGCTGGTTACAAAATTATTCTGCTGGACTTGGGTTAGGCTATACTTAGACCCTTAGAATTGATGCTTTGGACTGTCCCCTTGGTTCCCAAGTCTGCCTTTACCTGGGAAGCTACTTCCTTCCTTCAACACAGCTTCCATGGGTTGGATAGGTAGGAAGAGGCTCCACACTACCATGCTATACGTTCCTGATTTTTCTTGCCACTGATACTGATGAAAGCAGGAATAGAGGCAGCAGATTTGTGTGTGGCATTTCTTTGTCTATGGTCTCCTGTGGGGTACACAGCTGCCCAGGATACTTTCAGTACAGGATTGGTACAACAGAGATCAGAAAGTAACCAGATTCTTCTACACTTGTCATTTGGTAGTCAGGCCTGTGTTTTCATTGCACAAAATTTACACTGTCATCTGCACCCACTCTTATAAGGGAGAGCTTACCATAGTCTGGTGACACTGGTTCAGCATCTGCTTGGCCACTTCCTCACTGGGGAGAGGAAACAGATTCAGTGCCAAGGAATCCTGAATGTTATCTCTGCCTTCAGCTATGGCACCCCAGAAAGCCCAGCTGGTCCCCAATATCAGGCTGGATCAGAATCTTGAACCCCAGCTACATTGGTTGAGCAAACTTTCACCTACAGGCAGATGCAAGGCACAGCCTGGTACAATGGTTGTATGGAGTAACTCTGGAAAACATGGTTTCCACTATTTCAGCATCTTCTGGCCAGTCCCATGCTGGACATATGTCACAAATTACAGGGAAAAGGCAGCCATGGATGGCCAAGGAAATCTAGAGGGGTTGGACCACTGAGAATATGATCAACAGCATTCATGCCAGAACATCGCACAGCAACAGAAGACAGTGCCAGCAGCTTTTGTTAGGGCAAGAGACAGGGAATTCAGCACAGATAACAGGACTTGTGACATCAGGTACAGCTGCCCTCTGCACAAATGTCAGTCTCCTTGACATGGGGCACTGGCAGCCTGATGGGGACCTTGGCAGGCGCTGGCAATCTCTGCAGCGCTTGGCAGGTATGGAAGGTTGTGCTTTTGGAGGGCGCCAGCAGCAGATTTTCTGCTTTTAGTCGTGGCAGAGAGAGGAGACTAGATCCACAGCAGAGACAGGAAGAATATAGTGGCCTACACCACATGGCAGGCAAGAGGGCTGATTCACGAGCACGCCGTACACCCTGCTAACAATTTCCAGAATCAAGGGGTTGAGTGTGCAAAATTCTTTCTGGCCTATGAATGTGATCTAGGACTCCATAGAGGTGTATGAACATCCAGGTGGTGGTTCTTCAAACTTTTGTTCCTTAAGATTTTGTTTAGTACTTAGTTGAACTGAATTCAACTACATTTAATTGCACATTTAATAGCACATCGAAACTAAATTTCCATTAATGAAAGTTATAAACCTTTTTTTATTTCAAAACAAGGGATTTTATATGTTTAATGATAATTTATAACTATCATTTCATTTATGACAGACATCTATTGTGTGCAATTGTTTTGATCCTAAATACTTCTTGGAAGACATTTGTTGCCACTTAAATTTGTAGGATAAAAGGAATCAGCCCTTCACTGTCCCCTGCCTGGTCTCAGAATTCCAGCTGGTTCTGAGAGTCACTCTCTCAAGATTGCGGCATGGCACACTGTTGACGTACTTGATAGAGAGAGATGGCCTCCGTGGCATGAGTAATGGATTTTTTTTAAACATTTAATTAAAGCTCTTGACTTTGGAAGGAGAAGGAGCAATTTACATTTTGCCAGTTATTCAAAATTATATGTGGAGCTCAGAAGATTCGGCACTGCACATTTTGCTGTAGTCCAGTGACATGCCAGCTGCCCTTGTGAACTGGTGGCCCCAGCAGCCACCTGGGTGGCCCACCTCTTAACCCAGCACTGGTGGGATTCTGTTCTTCTCCCAAGCCTTCTGGAGACTGGGAAGAGCAGGCACAGGTATGATAGTAAAGCCACTGAACCGCTGTGAATAGATCTAGTCCTTCAGATAGATTTTTAGCAGTGAGATCTAGCATTGTTCTTTCTGGCTTCTACTGCAGGTTCTCTTGGCTGGTTTTCTTGCTAAATCCCAAAGTGATGATATTGCTTCAGCTTTGTTATCAAGTCCTGACTGGGGAGCTCTGAGGAATCCCAAGTCCTTGTGAATGGACTCATATCCCCACGGGCTGAGGAGCAGGCTCTAAGTCCAACGCCCACTTGCAGCTGCCCTGTGCACGTTGGTGCCCAGTGCTCTGCTCTGGAGCACGCCTCAGCAGTAGTAATCAATGAACTAATGAACAATAAGGGCTTGGTTTATAAACAAATGCTAAGTCTAAATTTGTCTAAAACTTCTTCACTAGGGCACACCCCAGAAAGCCCCTCACTGAGCCTCTGCCTTGCTTCCAGAGCCCTCTGCGTCGTGTGAGGGAGGATACTGTCCTAAAAAGAGTACTTAGGTAATCGATCAGCTGGACCAAGATGGTAGATTGTATTGTTGTTTTCAAATACTAACTCTCCTTTCCTATCGGAGGATTGCACATCCCAACTCATTATCTGTGACTTTGGGCTTGTGTGACTGACTTTGACTAATAGCATAGGAATAGATGAGACATTGACCACGCACAGGAAGAAGCTTTAGGAACCACTGTGTAGGCGCCAGTCACTTTACCCCTCTGCCATAAGAACAGCTCATTGCACATAGAGACTGCTGCTTCAGCCTGGATGATTGAGGAGACAAGCAGAATACACAGCCTACCTACAGCTGGAACAGAACCCCACCCCCACCCCGGACCTATAGCCTACAGGAAACACAACTGGCACATAAACTTCTGTTTTGTAAGCCACTGACATTGGCGGGAGGCATTGTTATGCAGCATAACCTAGCAAAAGCTGGCTAATGTGAGTAGGGTATCTCTAGAGTCAAAGCCAGCTCGCATGATAAAAATGATGACTCAGCAGCCGGTGGCATACAATACAGATGAGTTTCTTGTCTTATTTCACACAGAGGCTGAAATAAAAGTAGACTGTGATGATGGTGTTGCAAAGCTTGAACAGCTAGAACAACTAATTTCAGGATTTCATTTCTTCCTCATCCTGCCTGTCACTTATTTGTGGCGGGCTTACGATGTGCAAGGTACTGTGCTACAGTGCACACGCTGATTGTACAGACAGGTATATAAATATAGCCCATGATCTCAAAACTTTTAGGATGCTGTTGGTGTAAATGTGGGAATGATGCTTATGGGGGGTTATCAATGTGAGCTGTAGAGACAATACAGGCCATAGTAAATTAAAAACAAACT
Source organism: Cheirogaleus major (assembly GCA_963574435.1). Lineage (NCBI taxonomy): Eukaryota > Metazoa > Chordata > Mammalia > Primates > Cheirogaleidae > Cheirogaleus > Cheirogaleus major. The sequence goes on from CAUYPO010006739.1 coordinate 29,064, forward strand.
GAATTCCCAGGTTAAGCCATTAGGTTAATATTAAAACTTTACTACTCTATAAAGTAGGGGCTGTATTTTGTATTAATTTGTATCAGTGTGTTGGAGCTGGCTCATACTGGCTAGACAGACAATTATGCATGTTTCTTCCTAATTCTGGGACGTGTATACCGTCAGGACATCAGATGGTAGTTTGAAATTAGCGAAGGTGGGAGTATTTATACCACGGCAATCAGTAAGTGCTAAAAATTAGGGATTTAAAAAAATTTTTTAAGAGCTAGTTTACCAGCACTCTGCTGTCTCCCAACTAATTATGAGGTACAAAGAGTTGAATTGAGTCAAATTTTTCCTATAGACAACTGAGAGGTTTTGAAATGAGGAATAATGTGTACACAGCTAGTTTTAGGAATATTAATCTAGCATTGATACATAGGAGATGCAAGAGTTGAGAGATTACATAGCCAGAAAATGGTTATGGCCTCTTAAAATAACCCAGGAACAAGGAATTAAGGACCTATACTTGGGGCGGGGGGAGGTGGTATAAATAGAAAAGAAGAAATAAGTCAAAGAACCTTTTAGAGAAGACCTTAATTTTGACAAAGAAGTTCAAAGTAATTAGCCTCAGTAAATACTCTTTAAATACTTGTTGCATTAAATTGAATTCAAATGGAATTTTTGCTCATGAATTTAATTCTTTTTTTCTTCTGTTCTACTCTAGATCTTTCTTCATTGTTTTTGATCTTTCTTATATCTATTTCTGTTTTTAATGTTGCTCTTTTTTCCCATCATTTTATCTTTCCCTACTTCAGTCCTAGAGTAATTACTAACTGATTGTCTTTACTAGCTGCCTAGAAACCTGTATAACAAAATCTCTTGGCAGATGGGGTGTGTGTGTGGGTGGGGGGAAGTGAGTAATAGATCCACTTCTTCCAGAGGTCAGGTAGTTGGTATTCCTCAACACAGGTATTGCAACATCGAGGCTATTTCTGGATTGAAAAACACTTCATGCTTTCTGCATGCTTATTTATCTCATTTCAGTAATATTTGATAGATGGAAACAACAGAATGAATGACATGAGTCACCTTTAAAATTTCAGTATGCCTGTCAAATTAATCACACAACGTAAACACCAAATTCATTCCTTTAATTGAAAGTCTTATAGGTGCCACCCATCAGCATGTGCTATGGTTAATGATCAATTGTTGCCGTAATGATTTAACATCTGTATACACATGAGATGACATGCCATAATTCATGGAAATTCCAATGTTGTGAAATAACCACAAACAGTGATAAACATGCTGTCAATTTCTATATAATTACTCCAGATCTATCATCCTTCTTTGGTGTGTTGAAAAGCATTAGTGCATAATAAATGTGCATCATCCCAATGATCAATATCCTATTTCAAACGAATGTGTGTTACTGTATAATTATCATGTTATTTCTGATGATTTTCTGTTTGGCTATGCTGCATTTCAATTTAAAAGGTAAAACCACAGAGTGTCTACCTGGCTTAGAATTACTGTACTGGTCACAATTAGCATGTGGTTGATACGTGCAATTTTAATTTAGACATTAATTATGGCTTGTGACTCCACTTACATGTTAGATGATTTAATTTCTCCACTTGAAATAGTTTCTTCTGGTTAGCTATATTGTGCCCTAAATAAATCTTACACTCTGAGACTTTGTTCTGACAATGTGTTCTTTTGGTATGTTTCTTTGATCTTTTCTTCCTTCTTTGCTATTTTGCTTTGCTTTTTCTTTCTCGATACTATTTATTTCATTTTGCTGAGGTGGTGTTTTCTAGGTTAAAGATTGAGGTCAATTAGGTAGAACCAGTAATTATGCAATACAAAACTACCTCTCTGACAGGTAAAACAGACTCTTTTTGTACAACCAGATACTTTAAGGATTTTCTGATAATTTCTAAAATGAATAGAGGGAACATAAACCGTTTGGTTTTGCAGGGATTCTAGCTTAATCACATCCTTGTAAAGGGGCAACAGGGTGTACCCTTGGCCTTGCTCACTTCCTCCAAAGAGCCAAGACAGGCAGTAACCATTACCTGCCTCTGCTTCTGGCTTGCCCACGGCTCCAAGCCTGATGTCACCCAGTCATTGATGGCACTGGCAGAGCAGAGCCCTCAGCAGCTACCTCTCAGGGATGCTCTGTTGTTTTCTTTTTGCTGCACAAGCAATTGTTTTTAGAAGTTATATAATCTTAGTTTCTTATGAAAAAAAAAATGACCATTTACTGAAAGACAGTATTCTAGTAAAGGTTTAAAAAAATGTGTTAACTTGTGGTCTGAACATCTAAGCAACAAAAGTGTGACCCTTGAAAGAAACATAATTGAGGAGGAAGTGTGAGAAACCTCAGAAACTTGTAAGACATTTCCCAACCCTGTGGATTGTCTCTGGGTGTAGCGTGTGTGTGCTTGTTCAAAGTCTACAGCGAAGCAGTTGTAACAGCAGTAGCAGCAGGGTGCCTCTGCTGTTCTCTGACCTCTCTGTGACTAACAAATTATTTTGGGCCAAGGAAATCCCATATTCAATTGACAACTAGAAGAGAAAACACGCAGGCACCCCCCGAGGATAACTCCTCTTCAGCAGCGTTTTCGAGGGCTCCCTGACCTCCAGCCTGCCCTGCCACATCATTGCTTATCTTTGCCTCATGCTTTCTTCCAACATAAGCCCGAATTTCCCTGTAACTTCAGTATTTTTCAAACCTCTCATGATCAACAGAATTCATGATCTGAGTTCATCCTTCCCTTTCCCGTCACTTCCAAATATAAATTTTAAACAGGCTCTGATGACCTCTTCACTAGATTGCTTTCACCTCCTTCCCTAAGCCTTCTCAGATTCAAACCCACTGCTTTCTGTCCAGTGTCTTGGTTGCGCTCCATCCTGCCACAGGGCTGTTGACCAAGACTAAACAACTTTTTCCTGTTTTTCCCTTGTTATTTTCTATTCATCTTTCAGATGAATGTTGGTTCAAGTACCATTTTCCAAGAGAAGCCCTTCCTGATTTCCCTGGCCAGGGGAAATCCTCTTACCATGTCATTAAGTTCATATTTTTTTTTATTTAGTTAACATCTTCCTTCTCCACTAGACTGTGAGCACCACAAGGGCAGGGATCTTGCCTGCTTTGTTCACAATATGTATTAATTCATTCTCTCCACCTACCATGTGTGTATGTGTGCATGTATTTATGTATATATTCTGATGAATTGATGAATGGGTAGATGAAAACTCATTATAGATACTTGCAATTCCATTGGGAAGTTATCTAATCTGTATGTACAATGAGGACAACAAATGGCAAATGTGGATATTAATACAAATAACTCTGTAATATAATTTCAAAACTTCTCTAAAATAAAATATGATCCTTAAAGCTATATAATAGCACATTTTAAAAAATAGCTCATACAAAACACTTTTATATATGCTCCTCATTTAATTCTCAGAAGACCCTTTCTCCATTTCATAGATAAAGGAGGTGGGATCAGATAAGGTAAGGAACTTCTTCAAGGGTAGAATTTGAACCCAGAATGTCTGATTCTGAGGACAGAGCTCTTTCTGTAACACAAACCTGCTGCCATTTCTAGTATAAAAAATATATTTTCAGCATAATATTTGATTTAATGAACATTACCTATAATATTTTATTTTAAATGCATTTTTCTACTTCTGTCATGTATGTGAATTTTTATTTTAATGATACTTTTTTATGGGCAGATACTAATAGAAGTCAATGAAAAATATGCATCTGTTTAACTGTAATATCAATTTATGTAAAATTTTTCTATGACACTGCTACAAATTAAGATACTATAATTGTTTCTTTATGACATAAGATGGAAACACTTTGCTTTTCATCTAGAGGTTTTCAAAGATCCACATGTTGAGCATCTTAGCCCTGGCTGGCAGATTTGCCATACATGAAGACAGAAGGTCTGAAAAAGAGCTAGCCATTTTTAAGATAAATTTTGTCAAAGAAACAAAAAGTTGTGGGTAATGTTAGTCTTCATTCCCCCTTCATGGTCAAAGGAAATTCAGAAAGCAAGAAAAAAGTTAATCATTACTTCATGAACACTGAAACCACCTATGACACCCTTTTGAAATCATCTAATTAAACTCTAACCAGCCATGTTTTTCATTTGTTCCTCCTGGAAATTGAAGGAATAAAATACTGCATAGAAAGATAAATTTGCTATGTTTTGCTGAAGGTAGTCACCATCCCTGCTATTGCCTGCCTATCCTATGCCTATTGGGTGTTTGGTGCAATTTGCCCTAACGATATGCTAAGGCTGAATGTAACTTTTAATCTCTAAGCGAAGAACCCATCAGTCATTTGTACAGTAGCTTTGCTTACAGTGATTAAAAGCAAGAGCCACGTATTTTATTTATTTTTCTTTATGTAATGTTTAATTTATTCATTTACTTATTTTTATGTCAGCATATTATGGGGGTACAAATATTACAGTTATGTATATTGCCCATGCCCCCCTCCCCCCTCGAGGCAGAGCCTCAAGCATGACCATCCCCCATATGTTGCACATCTCACTCATTGTGTTTGTATATACCCATCCCCTCCTCCCCCCTCCCACCCACCCAACACCCAACAAATGTTATTCCTATATGTCCACTTAGGTGTTGATCCGTTAATATCAATTTGCTGGTGCGTACATGTGGTGCTTGTTTTTCCATTCTTGAGATACTTCACTTAGTAGAATGGGTTCCAGCTGTATCCAGGAGTATACAAGAGATGCTATATCACCATTGTTTCTTAAAGCCGAATAGTACTCCATGGTATACATATACCACATTTTGTTGATCCACTCATG
>CAUYPO010006742.1:0-11682 GCA_963574435.1 Cheirogaleus major
TTTCTTTTTTCTTTTTTTGAGACAGAGTCATATTTTTTCACCTGGGCTAGAGTGTAGTGGTGTAATCATAGTTCACTGCAACCTCAAACTCCTGGGCTCAAGCAGCCCTTCTTTCTCAGCCTCCGAGTAGCTGGGAATACAGGCGTGTGTTCTCTGGTTTATCTGGTCATTCAACCATCGCCACAGTCAATTTTAGAACATTTTCATCATCCCAGAAAGAAAGCCCTGTACCCTGATATCAGCCTCCAAAAAATCCCTTCCAGCCCTAGGCAACTACTAGTGTAATTTTTTGTCCCTGTAGATTTGCCTATTCTAGATAGTTCATATAAATGCAATCATACAATAAGTGGTTTATTTTTGTTTTGTTTTAAAGTCAGCTTTCAGGGACATGTTGATAAAGATTATGCATACAGGAAAAAGGAAGTTTATATTTTGTAACTGATTGTAAACCTAAATTTGATATAATGGGTGTTAATTATACTGTCTTGTACTATTTTTATAAGATACTGAGAAGTTTAGACTTTGAATTACAGCAAACACTACTTATAAATTAGATTCTTTGTATTTTTGTATTTGATAGAGTCTTGCAAATTACATAGATTTCATAACCTAATATAGATTTCATTAATAAACAAGTCAACTTAAGAAACCAGACTAATGTAAAAAATTTAACTTGTAACTTTTAGTAACTGTATGGATACTGTTACTATTATCTTTGGTGAGCCAGAAGAATTTTGAATATTTCTAGATTTCAGTTTACATTTTGATGTTTATTTATATAATATTGGTACTATGTTGAATGTTCTCCCTTAACCTTTTTTCTTCCATAGGTACCCCAGGTGGTAATCAAGCCTTGCTTTTACTACGTAGCTGTGGGTCTCTCTTGCCTGAACTAACACTTACAGAGAGAACAGAATTTGCTCATAGGATATGGGACAAACTTCAGGAATTGGGTATGATTGTTTGAATATGTGTTATATATAAAAGATGTAGATATTTTTTCTCATTGTAAAAAAGTATCTCTTTACATAAATGCTTTACATAAAAAGTAAATTTTTAGAAGGGCTACTCGATTCATAATTTTGTGGTAATACGACTTATTTGGTGAGTTACAGTGACACCTAGGGGTATTAAGAGTAAAATAATTTTTCATAACAAGTATTATATACTTACAAATGTGGTAAGTTAAAAAGAAGAACAAAATAGAAAGGCATTTTATCTGTCAAAGTTAACATATCTGTCAAAGTACACATATCATTTGGCCAAGCAGTTCCACTTGTTAGAATTTAGATACAGATATACTCACATGTGCAAAAGAATAGTCTTCATTGTAACTTGTTTATAATAGTAAGAAATTGGAGCCAACTCAAATGTCTCTCACTAGGGGATGAGATAAATAAATTATGGAGTGCTTGTAAAGTAGAATACTGTGCAACTGTTGAAAAAATGTAGGAGCTCATCATAGACTGATGGGGGTTGTTCTCCAAAATATAAATAAAAATTAAGTTGTAGAACAGTGTGTATAGTATGCTATCATACTGAAGAAAAGTGTTTATGTGCATGTTTATCCAATATTAAAGTATTTCTGGAAGGATGATAAACACTAGATACAGTTTTTCCTGTGTATGTTTTTATACTTTACCAATTTTGAGCCAAATGATCATAGTATATATTTAAAAAGTAAAGTAATTTAAGTTTGGGTGCTGTGGCTCATGCCTGTAATCCTAGCACTCTGGGAGGCCAAGGTGGGAGCACTACTTGAGTTCAGGAGTTAGAGACCAGCCTGAACAACAGTGAGACCCTGTCTACATTAAAAATAGAAAAATTAGCTGGGCATGGTGGTGTGCACCTGTAGTCCCAGCTACTCCAGAGGCTGAGGCAAGAGGATCACATGAGCCCAGGAGGTTGAAGTTGCAGTGAGCTACGATGAAACCACTGCACTCTAGCCAGGGTGACAAGGCGAGACTCTGTCTCACAAAAACAAACAAAAAAAGTAATTTAAAAGATCATTTGGGCTGGGCGCGGTGGCTCATACCTGTAATCCTTGCACTCTGGGAGGCCAAGGTGGGTGGATTGTTCGAGCTCAGGAGTTCGAAACCAGCCTGAGCAAGAGCGAGATCCCGTCTCTACTAAAAAATCTAAAAGAAATTAGCTGGACAACTTAAAATATATAGAAAAAATTAGCTGGGCATGATGGCGCATGCCTACAGTCCCAGCTACTTGGGAGGCTGAGTCAGGAGGATCGCCTGAGCCCAGGAGCTTGAAGTTGCTGTGAGCTAGGCTGACACCACGGCACTCACTCTAGCCTGGGCAATAGAGTGAGACTCTGTCTCAAAACAAAACAAAACAAAACAAAACAAATCATTTGATAAAATTCAGTTTCCATTCCTGATTTTTAAAAATCTTAATAAAGGATAGAAAGATACTTTCTTAACATGTTAAAATCTAAAACCAACAACTATCAGATATAATGGAATGAAATAAGATGTGAAACAATACTAGAAATTATTATTTTTTAGGTGATGTGATTGTTTATCTGTAAAATCCCAGAAAACCAGCTTACAGTTATTAGCTGGACATAGTAAATGTTTGTGAATCTATAACTTTTCTAATTACAAAATAAAGTGGATAAAAAAATACATTTGCCAGGCACGGCTCATGCCTATAGTCCTAGCTACGCGGGAGGCTGTGGCAGGAGGGTCACTTGAGCCCAGGAGTTTGAGAGTGCAGGGAGTTATGATGATGCCACTGCACTTTAGCCCTAGCAACAGAATAAGACTGTCTCAAAAATAAATAAATAAATAAAAATGTGTTTTTGCTCTATTGAATCTTTTGAATTTTGAACCATGTTAATATGTTTACTATTTAACGAAGTAAACTTTAAAGAAAAAAAATTCAAGTTAAATTTACCATTTTCTACAAATTCAACTAATACAGACAAACAGAAGGAGTATAAGATAAATACAAGTGGATGATAATTTGAAAAATTATAACATGAGCTTGAACAAGAACATAATGTCAAAACATTAAAAGTAATAAAAGAGCCAGAGGGGTGAGATAATATTAAGATTAAGGACATGTGCTAAGATATACAAAGCAATGCACTGTGTAGCTTTTAGTTATTAAGGATGTTTGAGGGTTATGTCCCTTACTTTTGAGTGTTTAATTTAAATTTTAGATTGCTCTACACTTTCTTAATTCATACTACAAAAGATGTAATTTTTACAAAAAATTTTCTCTATAATCTTTTTCAAGAAATGACCTTGAAATTAACTAGACATAGTAAGTAAATAGAGGGATGAAAATTATACTGAAGTTCACAGGAACATTTTTGTCATCCATAGAACCATGCCTTATGCCAATGTAGCAGGAAAAAAAACCTGATAGAGTTGTGTTGAACACTGATCTTGACTAAAATCTTTATGAAAAGCCAGGGTAAATGTTACTTACCTGGGTTTTGAGCAGTTTCCTCGGCTTCTCCAACAAAACTGAGTGAATCCCATCATAAGATTATAGAATGTAATTTCCTGCAATCTTAGAGCTATGGCCAACTATTATTACAGAGTTCAGTTTGAGTTGATGATTTTTTTTTCTTTTTTTTTCCTGTGCATGTTTGCTGTCATTGACGAGTTGATGATTTTTTAAAATAAATTTTCAGACATTCTGTTGTGACCTTGTTTGTTGCGTAATCATGCTGCAGGTCTTGACTTGGACGTGGTTCCCTCTAACACCCTGTATAAAGTTTTACAATACAGCCAATGAGAGATTGGGCTGTCACGCCTCACCTTGGTTCAAATCTGTGGTCACTTTCAAGTTGTGTGGGCTTGAACAAGTGGAAGAGTCAGTTTTCCTTATCTGTAAAATGCGAGTGATAATAGTACTTGCTTCAAAGCTGTTGTGAAGATTAACTGAGCCTCTATAAAGCAGTCAGCATAGTGCCTGAAACATAGTATGAAAGAAACCTATCTATTAAGATATAAACAAGATTTTTGTTGTTATTGTTGTTTTTTGAGACAGGGCCTTGCTCTCTCATCAGGGCTAGAGTGCAGTGGCGTCTTCATGGCTCACTGCCACCTCAAACTCGTGGGCTCAAGCAATCCTCATGCCTCAGCCTCCCGAATAACTGGGACTACAGGCATGCACCACCACACCTGGCTAATTTATTCTATTTTTAATGCAGACTGGGTCTCACTCATGCTCAGGCTGATCTTGAACTCCTGACCTCAAGCGATCCTCCCACCTTGGCCTCCCAAAGTTCTAGGATTAGAGTCACTATACCCAGCCAAGATATAAACAAGTATTAATTTAATAGAGCAGGTCTCTGCTGCTTAGAATCTCATAATCTGACACCAGATACTGACCATAGGGCTGTGTAGCCACAGGCATTTAAATAAAGGTATGAAATTTAATTCCTGAAAATTTACTGAAACATGTTACCCCTAAATTGATATGATGACCATGATGTCATGAATGGGCAGGTAGATTAAAGCTGAATGGTAATCTTAATTGATGTGGCCCTAGGCAATATGGACACAGATAATAAAGGGCTTTGGGATATAGGTAATTAATGAAAACACACTAGAAATGATGTTCAGCAACTAAAAATCGAATGGGTCCTTCAAACAAAGGCTTTGAGTGGCCTGGTAAGTAAATAAGCAAAATTGCCAACACGGTCCTACCTGTCTAAAAGATCTGCAGTCACAGTCCATCCGTCACAGGGTCTGTAACATGGTGAGGACTGCTTTACATAGAAAAATCTTTCAGTCACTTTTAAATGTAATGATATTGTCAGCATTTTCTAATAGGAAGTGGATATCATGCTTCATAAGTAAGAGATCTTTTAATATCTGAATAGGCAATTACAGTTGTAACTTTATAGCAATTCAGTAATTACTGTCTTGTATGCATAGCTTGCTCTATTCTGACAAGATATCTATATAGATGGGTCTCAGTGTTAAGATAAATGCTGAAGTGATAATTTTTCTCTTTTTTGTTTGTTAAATTTAGGTACATATGATTTCAGCTGTGGTAAAGGATATAATTTTCAATGCTTTTCTAAAAATTTGATTTAAATTTCATTTGTAGGTACTGTATATGATGTGAGTCACTACAATGCTTTACTTAAAGTTTATCTTCAAAATGAATATAAATTCTCACCAACTGATTTCCTGGCGAAAATGGAGGAAGCAAACATTCAACCAAATCGAGTGGGTAGTTGGCTATTGCGAATATTTATTGATTACATCTACCATGGTTTTTTTTTAAACCCAGAAAGAAATACTTTAAAAAAATATTAACTGGCCTATTTTGTTGACAGGTGACATACCAGAGGTTGATTGCTGCTTATTGTAATGAAGGAGATATTGAAGGTGCCAGGTACGGCTCTGTATTAATAAAGGTTTAAGCAAACAAATTTATAAATTTTGTAAATCTAGAATCACTTCACTCCAGTATTTCCAAGTTTCTTCTTAATAAGGGAAATGTTTCAGAAGTATTTTAATCTAGCAAATTTCATAATATGACTTAGATAAAATATAAAATTATTATATAAGAGGGAAAAGATAAGTAAAAATTTCTCTTTTAATTAAAAATTTGATTTATTGCAGCAGAGGTATAAAATTGTTGAGGTATAAAGCTGGCTTTACTTTTTATTTTATTAATATTTCCTATGGAAAATGTTAGCCATTTAAACTGTTCATTTATAAAAACTGGGAACATTCCTTTTATCCCACTGATTCATATAAAATCAATGGCAACATTTTACTGCTTATATAAAATTTATGCCACTTTTGGGAAATAAGGGATAAATTGAATAATGAAATTAATCATATTAAACTTTATGCTTTTAAAAGTTTAATTAGTAGTATAGGAAAATGAGGTTTTTAAAAATTACCTTATATTTTTAATAAGAGCACTTTAAGACTATTGATACTTCAGGGAGCCGGATTTTGTGGGAAGGGGATAAATTTTCACTTTGTAGTTTTTAAAATAAGCATGTCTTTCTACTTTATCTTAAAAACAAGGCCTTATTCTATGCATGTTATAAAAAATGTTTTTCGTAAATCCTTCCAAGGAGTATCTTCATTTTTCTTTTATTGCAGCAAGATTCTTGGATTTATGAAAACTAAGGATCTTCCAGTCACAGAGGCAGTTTTCAATGCCCTTATTACAGGGCATGCAAGAGCTGGGTAATGTTCAACCTAAGGTTTTGGTTCTTAAGCAAGGTTTAAATTAGAGAAAATTATTGTAGAAAATTTCTAAAATATGTTTATCTACCGTTTCAAAAAAAAATGTGGAGTATATGAGCTAGAACATACTAATATTTTTATAACTTGCTCTTAAATTTGTTTCATAAAACTTTTATTTGCAATTATTTAATTTAAAAAATTGGGCTTGATCTGCAGTAACCAAATTTGTAATTTATTAACTGCTCTGGAAAATATTATTTTTGGAGAATAATTTACTAAATGTTATTCTTTAAAAGGTAAATGTGAATCATAACATACTTAATGTAAGAGGGTACATTATTTAATGTCTATGTAATTAAGTAATTTGGTTTTTAGGGGTATCAGGTGTTTACGATCTTTTATTATTTCAGAAACATATAACCAGTTTAATATGTATTTGTCCTTTTCTGACATCATAATCCAATGGTACTTAACATTTTTTATTTTAATAAGCATAGGTAATATAGTTTAGTTTGAATAATTATATTACATTTGGCAATAGTGTAGTAATCTATTTTCTTTGAATTAACTTATAGAGATATGGAGAATGCAGAAAATATTCTCACGGTGATGAAAGACGCTGGAATTGAACCTGGTCCAGACACATACCTAGCATTATTGAATGCATATGCTGAGAAGGGTGACATTGACCATGTTAAGCAGGTATGACTTATGTCATGTAAATAAACATACTTTGAAATTTTTATAAATTTATGTTTCACATGAAGCAGAAAAGTATAGCTTATACCTGTTTTTAAAGATGTCTCCTTGTGGAGAATAGTATTTAAGGAGAATTCTTAGGACAGTTTGGTAACCTGGTGCTAATATATAGCAGTTATTGTTGAAGTGTGGAGTATTTCTTGTTTAATAAAAGAAGCCCTAAACCTTTAGACGGTATTTTTTCCTAATTTTTTGAATCTTAGTATTTTGATTTATTTAGCTTTAATACTTAAACAAAAAGCACTGGTTTCTAACTTACTCTAATTTCTGGAACTGTCTTATAGACACTGGAGAACGTGGGGAAATCTGATCTTTACCTTATGGACCGTGACTTACTGCAACTTATCTTCAGCTTCAGTAAAGCTGGGTATCCTCAATATGCCTCAGAAATTTTGGAAAAAATAAGCTATGAAAGAAGATATATTCCAGGTAGTTTTTAAAAATTTATTTATGTGATTTTTAAAAATTTTTGAATTGCTATTATATGATGGAAAGGGCATTCTCTAACAATAGGGAATTGTGGTAGGTGTATATAGGACTCTTAAAGTCAGCTTAAGCTAAAAAATGTGAGTTAATGAACACATGAGGATATTTTGATTTGAAAGTGTTTTTTTATTGTTATTTAGGCAGACATATCCTTTTGGTGTTTGCAGTTTCTGTCTTTAGTATTGGTTGCAGTGTAAAAATACTGTCCAAGTCAATAACAAAAGATGTCTTTTGTTTTCTTCCCAGATGCAATGAATCTCATTTTGCTTTTAGTCACTGAAAAATTGGAAGATACAGCATTGCAAATTTTACTGGCATGTCCTATATCAAGGGAAGATGGTCTGAGTGACTTTGGCAGTTTCTTTTTACAACACTGTGTGACTATGAATACGGTATTCTGTCCATTTTTATTTTGTAGATAGTGTAACTGGCAAAGAAATAAGATTCTTTAAAATATAAGCAAATTTCTGAGATCAGACCAATTGTAAACATTTTAAAAACCTTGTTTTTGTGTTGCAAGATTTGAGGGAAGAAAGAGGATGAGAGATTTAAATTTTTCATCCCCAAAGTGGTATAATATTTGCAGCAGGTCAAATGGTGGGATATTTGCCAATCTAGCTGATGTGGTGACTTTTTCCCATAGCCTGCGGAGAAGCTGACGGACTACTGTAGGAAGTTAAAGGAAGCCCAGATGCACTCATCTCCTTTGCAGTTCACCCTCTATTGTGCTCTACTACACAATAAAGCTGGTACTATATTCTTATAGTTAAAACCAACATAAGTTAACTTTTGCTGAGATAGCTTTGTGATATTTTATGGTATCTCTTTCAGATTTGGCAAAAGCTCTAATGAAGGCTATGAAGGAAGAAGGTTTTCCTGTCAGAACACACTATTTCTGGCCATTGCTAGTTGAACATCAGAAGAAGAAAAATGTTCAAGGTTAGATTTTGCCTTTTACCTATTTATAATGGTTCAGAGAGCCGCTGTAATGGTTTGTACACATATCTGATTGAATTCTTTGGGAAAGCACACTTATTCCTGGGTATTAGATATTATGAGAAAATGGAATAGTTTTAAGTTATAATAAAGTATTATGTAAGCATTTTAAAAAACAAAACATGGATTTCTTTCATCTTAATTTCATTTCTTAATTCATCTCTGATCTTGATATTCAAACTTTGAGTGTAGTTTTCAACGGTTCATTATTTTTAAGTTCTTAAAAAAATTCTTTAGTTCTTGATGTAACATGTAGTGTTTGAAATTAGTTTCTCTAGCGTTCATACAGATAAAGTTATATATAATCAGATTCATGAAAACAAAGAGTGTGGCCACTTTCTTTGTGGACCAATCTATTTTTTAACTGAGCTTAGTTAGAATAATAGGAAAGGCAGGAAAACTTTTATTGCAAAATGGGTACTCATGACCTGACAGCCTGCTGATTGAAGGACAGAAATGTTCAATCTTTCAGGTTCTTAAGTACGTTTAAGCATTTAGCATACTTTTCCCTTGTACACATGGGATGTCTATAGGATATGAATAAGAATTGAACAAATATTAAATTTTAGAGTACAGTATCTAATTCTTTGGTTTGCATTATTGGTAATTCAGAAAGAGTAGTCTCATAAAAAGATGCTTTTAACAGAAGTACTTTCCCCTTGGGGAAACAAAAAATGGTCTTTTTCATTTTATCTCGCAGTATAATGTGCTTTGGAATGAGATGCAGAGTTGTTAGTGTGACATTGGGTGACAAACAAAATGCACAAACAACAAAAAAAGTGCTTTTAGCAGACTTTCATATTGCAATTTTATTTTAAATATATAGCTGTCTTCTAGTTTAAAGGAAATAGTGAAACAAGTATTCCCTAATTGTTTCTGGCTATAAAAGTCTCTAAATCCTTTTTAGAAAAATCTTTGTGAAAACAATATGCTAGTTGATTAACTCTTTGTGTATCTTCCAGTTCTGAAAGCTCCAAAAGGTAACCTTTAACCCAGTATTTTTGAACCACAGAAAGTTTATCATTCCATCAAACTCTTTAGGCATGGTAATATTGTTCACCTTTACACAGGTATGAAAATACTTTTGGTACCCTGTTGAAATGTTTGTTTGTTCATTAAGTCAATTTGCTTTCCTCAACCATATCACCATAGACTTGAATTGGTTACTACATCTTTACTGCTTAGTAAACATGAAAGAATTTAGGTAATTTCTTTCTGTAGTTGTGGTAGAACTAGTAGAAAATGGGCTTTATCTTGACTCCATCTCAGCATCTCAGAATTTCAACAAGGTACCAAAGGTACATTACATTAATGAAAGAACTGAGAGACGCAGGGAGTTTGTTTCAGTGACTGACCTTAGGTTCCACATCTAGCTGTCAGTAATACTGGGATTAGAACAGAAGATTTATTTTTTTTTCTTTTTACTTAATTTGCTTTGGTATTACTATTAACTGATGAACAGAAGATTTCTGTCCTCCTATAAATAATATTTTTATACCATAATACCTTCATATTAGACTTTTGTAAATATTGAGCCATATGTATTTTATAAAAATTCTTAGCCATTGTTTAAAATTTAGTTACCAATTTTTACATTAAGGACATTTCAAAATGAGGTTGCCACATTTTTTAAATAAATGAAGGCTTTATTGGGAAAAATAAAAAATCTTATGCTTTATTGAGAAAAGTGACTGGAAGAGTGTAAGAGATTGTCTGTTTTACAGTTTTTAAAAACTGTTCTCTTAAAAAATGTCCTCCTTTGCCAGGAGGTCCTGAAAGATAGTAAAATATATATTCTGTAATCTTCTTTATGTAACAGGGGAATGGTTATATGTATTCTATACAGTTTCTTTAGTGGAAGGTAAGAAAGTGACATTCTTAATTCGTGCAGTGATGGTGTTCTTTGTTGGGTGAAAGTCCTATATAAACCAGTAGAAATAACAGAAGAAAATAATGACTGCAATGATGGAAGACGTACAGGAGTATTTCACGATTAATAAATAAAACCCTACAGGACATCAGCGAAAGATATTTAGAGGTCAGATAAAACTGAACCAAGAGTTTTCAACAGTAGGATAATCAAATTTCTATTGAATTTTTCTGGCTGCAGGTTTAGCCATCACCAGTCTCTAAGAAAGATTTTTATAATGACTTCCTCATGGTTCGTCTTACTAGTGTTTTTTTCTGTAGCACAAATAGTAAAGTCCCTGCTTAGAATAATACATTTCTAGTAAGTTGGTCTGACAGAGAGGAAATAACTCAGAATTAGTAGAGATCTATATTCCTTTGGAATATTTAGAAAGCAAAAAAAATAAGAATGTGAAAGGAGTATAATTTATAAGGAAGGGCTGATCTGAAAGCCTAAATGCCAGTTGAGTGAAGTGGTTGAATAGAGGAAACATTTTTCAAAGAGTGATAAATAGCCCCCTAATAAAAGTGAGTGCCCAGGGTAGAGCAGAAAACCATCTGGAGCAAAACAGTCATAGTTGCTGAAAGTTGTTCAAGTAAGTCATATATCTTTTCCAGTAGTTTACAGCCAGGGGTCCTCATTTTTTTTATTTTTTTTGAGACAGCGTCTTACTCCATTGCCCGGGCTAGAGTGCCGTGGCGTCAGCCTAGCTCACAGCAACCTCAATCTCCTGGGCTCAAGTGATCCTCCTGCCTCAGCCTCCCAGGTAGCTGGGACTACAGGCATGCGCCACCATGCCTGGCTAATTTTTTCTATAAATAGATTTTAGTTGGCCAATTAATTTGTTTCTATTTTTAGTAGAGACGGAGTCTCACTCTTGCTCAGTCTGGTTTCAAACTCCTGACCTTGAGCGATCCACCCGCCTCAGCCTCCCAGAGTGCTAGGATTACAGGCGTGAGCCACCGCGCCCGGCCTAGAACACCAAATCTTAATGATTGAATGAGAGACAAAATGCAATTCACTCATCTTATTATCAGTGGGGAAAATGAAGATCAAGGAGAGAACAGGATTTGCTGAAGGTCCACAGGTAAGGTCCACAGGTAGTTAAAGGGATAAAAACACACATCTCCTGGGACCCCACTCCATGCTCTACCCTAATACTGCTCTGCCTTAGTTGTTTGTTGTCCTTGCCTAGGTTAATAAAAAACAAAACATGTTTATTGTAAAATATTTAGAAAATACATAAAAGTACTGAAAAGAGCATTAAAATCTCCTTCAAGCTCACTACCTGGAGATAATGCAAAGTTTAACATATTTCAGAAACCAGTAATGAAAACCTGTATT
>CAUYPO010006743.1:0-13696 GCA_963574435.1 Cheirogaleus major
CAATTCTAAATATGTATGCACCCAACTTAGGTGCACCCAGATTCATAAAGCAAACTCTACTTGATCTAAACAAATGGATAAACAACAACACCATAATAGGCTGAGACTTTAAAACACTGCTGACAGCACAGGACACATCCTCCAAACAGAAAATTAACAAAGAAATAATGGAATTAAACAGAACTCTAGAATGAATAGGCCTGACTAACATTTATAGGACATTCTACCCAAAACCCACTGAATATATGTTCTTCTAATCAGCTAATGGGACATTCTCTAAGAATGGCCATATCCTAGGTCACAAAGAATGTCTCAAAACATTTTAAAATATAGAAATTATACCATGCATCTTCTGAGATCACAGTGGAATAAAATTAGAAATCAACCCTCATAAAAACTCTCATCTCTACACAAACTCATGGAAAGTAAACAACCTTCTAAAGAATAATTATTTCATAAATGAGGAAATCAAGATGAAAATCAAAAGATTCTTTGAAATAAATGACAAATGTGACACATGTTATCAAAATCTGTGGGACACAGTTAAAGCAGTCCTGAAAGGAAAGTTTATTTCCATAAATGCCTATACCGAAAAGACAGAAAAATCACAAATAGACAATCTAATGAATCGAGTCAAAGAGCTGGAAAAAGAAGAACAGACTGACCCAAACTCAGCAGAAGAAGTGAAACTAATAAGATCAAATCAGAACTAAGTAAAATTGACAATAGGGAAACTATACAGAAGATTAATAAAACAGAGAGTTGGATCTTTGAAAGAATAAACAAAATAGACACACCTTTGTCTAGACTAATGAAAAGCAGAAAAGAAAAATCTCTAATAATCTCCATCAGGAACAATAAAGGAGAAATTACAATTGATGGCATGGAGATACAAGATATAATTTATGAATATTACAAAAACCTCTATGCAAACAAACTGGAAAATGTGGAGGAAATGGACAAATTCTTAGAAACACAGAGCCTCCCTAGGCTCAACCAGGAAGAAATAAAATTCCTGAACAGACCAATATCAAGTACTGAAATAGAAACAGCAATAAAAACCTTCCTAAAAAGAAAAGTCCTGGACCAGATGGTTTCACACCCAAAGTTTTTCACACCTAAAAAGAAGAATTGGTACCTATCCTGCAGAAATTATTCTACAATATCAGATGGATGGAATCCTCCCCAACTCATTTTATGAAGCCAAGACAACCCTGATACCAAAAGAAGAAAAGGACACAACAAAAAAAGAAAACTGCAAAACAATATCCCTTATGAATATAGATGCAAAAATTCTCAACAAAATCCTAGCCAACCGAATCCAGGTGCTTATCAAGAAAATAATCCATCATGACCATGTGGGCTTCATCCCAGGGATGAAGAGATGGTTCAACATATGCAAATCTATAAATGTAATTCTCCACATAAACAGAGGCAAGAATAAAGACCATATGATCCTCTCAACAGATGCAGAAAAAGCATTTGACAAAATTCCACACCCTTTTATGATTAGAACACATAACAAAATAGGCATAGATAGGGATTACCTAAAAACGATACAAGCCATATATGACAAACCAACAGTCAACATCATACTGAATGAGGAAAAATTGAAAGCATTCCCACTTATAACTGGAACTAGGCAATGTTGCCTAATATCTCCACTTTTATTCAACATAGTTATGGAAGCTCTTGCTATAGCACTTAGACAATAGACAGAAATTTATGACATCCAAGTGTGGACAAAAGAGATCAAACTCTGACTCTTTGGTGATGATATGATATTATATCTAAAAACCCCAATAATTCAACCAAGAGACCCCTTGAATTGATAAATGAATTCATTAAAGTCTCAGGATACAAGTCAATACACACAAATCACAAGAACTCATATACACCAATAGCAGTCAAACCGAGAACCAAATCAAAGACTCAATACCCTTCATAACAGCAACAAATAAAATAAAATTATATATATATATATGTATGTGTATATATATATATATATATATATATATATATATATATATATTTAACTAAGGAGGTAAAACACCTCTACAGGAAGCACTATGAAATACTGAGGAAGGAAATAGCAGAGGATGTAAACAGGTGGGAAAACATACCATGCTCAACAGTCAGCAGAATCAACAGTGTTAAAATGTCTATACTACTCAAGGTGATCTACAGATTCAATACAATCCCTATTAAAATACCAACATCAATTTTCACATATATAGAAAAATAATTTTTTGCTTTGTATGGCCCCGAGAAGACCACATATAGCAAAAGCAATTCTAGGCAATAAAAACAAAATTAGAGATATCAATTTACCAGACTTCACACTATACTCCAAGGCTATAGTAATTAATTCAGCTTGGGACAGGCACAAGAATAAGGACTTTGACCAGTGGAACAGAACAGAGAACGCAGGTATAAAACCATCCTCATATAACCATATAATCTTTGACAAAGCAGACAAAAACATACTCTAGGGAAAAGAACCTTTATTCAATAAATTATGCTGGGAAAACTGGGTAGCAACATGAAGAAGACTGAAACATGATCCACACCTTTCACCTCTCAAAAAAATCAGGTCATGCTGGGTAACAGACTTGAACCTTAGGTGTGAAACTATTAGAATTCTAGAGAAAAACATTGGAAATACTCTTCTGGACATTGGCCTAGGCAAGGAATTAATGAAGAAGACCACAAAGGCAATCAAAGCATCAACAAAAATAAATAAATTGGACCTGATCAAAATAAAAGGCTTCTGCACAGCCCAAGAAACTGTCATGAGAGCAAACAGACAACCTATAGAATGCGAGAAAATTTTCGCATGCTGCACATCCTATAAGTGGCTGATAACAAGAATCTATTTAGAATTCATGAAAATCAGCAAGAAAAAATCAAAAAACCCTATGAAAAAGTGTGTTAAGGACATGAATAGAAAGTTTTCAAAAGAAGACAGAATAATGGCCAACAAACATATGAAAAAATGCTCAACATCTCTAATCATCAGAGAAATGCAAATCAAACCACAATGAGATAGCATTTATCTCTAGTGAGAATAGCCTTTATCAATGAATCCCAAAACAATAAATGTTAGCATGGATGTGGAGAGATAGGAACACTCCTACACTGCTGGTGGGACTGCAAACTAGCACAACCTCTGTGGAAAACGATATGGAGATAGCTTAAAGAGATACAAGTAAATCTACTATTTGATCCAGCAATCCCATTACTGGGGATCTACCCAAAGGAACAAAAGACATTCTATAAAAAAGACACCTGTACTCGACTGTTTATAGCAGCATAATTCACAATTGCAAAGATGTGGAAACAACCCAAGTGCCCATCAGTACATGAGTGGATTAATAAAATGAGGTATATGTATAACATGGAGTACTATTCGGTTATAAGAAACAACGGTAATTGCACCTCTTGTATTTTCCTGGATAGAGCTGGAACCTATTGTACTAATTGAAATATCCCAAGAATGAAAAAATAAGCACCACATGTACTCACCATCAAATTGGTTTCACTGATCAACAACTAAGTGTACATATCAGAATAACATTTATCTGGTTCTCGGGCAGATGGGATGGGGGATGTGGGTATGGGTATATACATACATAATGAGTGTATTGCGCACCATCTGGGGGATGGACACACTTGAAGCTCTGACTCGAGAGTGGGGTGCAAGGGAAACATACACAACCTAAACTTTTGTACCCCCATAGTATGCTGAAATAAAATAATAAATAAAAAAAATAGAAAACAAAAAACAAAAACCTACACTCAATTATTTATAGCAGCACAATTCAGTATTGCAAAGATGTGGAAATAACTCCAGTGTCTATCAATATATTAGTGGATTAATAAAATGATGTATTTATATTCAGTGTAATACTACTTAGCCATAAAAAAGTGGTGAAGCAATACCGCTTGTATTAACCTGGATGGTACTTCATCCTATTCTTCTAAGTGAAGTGTCACAAGAATGAAAACACAAACACCATATGTACTCACCATTAAATTGGGACTAATTGATCAACATTTAAGTGCAAACATTTAAATAACACACATTGGAAATCAAGCAGGTGGAGGGGTAGGAGAAGCTGGGTAAATTCACACCTAACATGTACAATGCACACTATCTGGGCGATAGACACACTTATAAATTTAACTCTAATAGTACAAAAGGAATTTATGTAACTAAAACATTTGTACTCATGTTATATTCTGAAATTTAAAAAACAAACTCAATAAATGGAAGCTGTCATGTTAAGAAAAAAAAAAGAATTTGTATTTGTCAAGTATCACCATAAAGCGTATTGAAATCTAAACTATGAACTTGAATAAGATATGTGCAACAAAAAGCTGACAAAGTTATGTATTAAGAATATATATATATATATATATATATATATATATATATGCCTTCTTTGTATCACTAACTGAAATAAAAAGAAAAGGGTATGGGTAATCATAAAACTGAAATGTCTGGTAAGAAAATAAGTTGCTACAACAACTTTGAATAACTCTTTGGTATTACTTGTTAAAAATGAAGATGAGCACACTTTACCTTCTATCAATTTTAGCCAAACACACACACACACACATACACACACACACACACACACACACACACACACACCACATAGACACACACATATATATATTTCCCTACAGAAATTCTTGCATATATACTGCCAGAGTTGTGCAGAGAATGCTCAAAACACCTTGTTCATAGAAGTCTCAAACTAGAAACAAGACAGATGTCTACTAATATTAGAATATATAAATATATGTTATATTTATAATTCACACATTAATAAGAATGTATCTGAAAGAAATGATATTGAGGAAAATTAAGTCATATATGATAGATAGATTATGATTTCATTTGTATAAAGTCAAAAACCAAAACTAAATAATGGATAGGTCAGCAATGCATATATATATATATATGTGAAACAGAAGAAAAGTGAGAGAGTAATTAACACAATATTCAGGACAATGAAATTGAGAGGAGAATGTGATCTTGTAGGGCAAGCAGGAGCCTCAAAGGTTCTAGTAATGCTCAATGTCTTCATGGATTTATTTTATGATTAGTATTTATTATTTGATTTCAGGTACAAGGAGTTGAATACGTCATATTAATTGGTTCATGAAAAGCTCTCTTCATTGACCTATGCATGTGTATGTGTGTACGTATCTATGAATTGCCTAATATATATCCACTCACTATTAAACACAATAATTAGAAGAGTGTTGGCAATAACTAACATCTATTTATATGCCTTTGCCCTATCTTATCCCCATGCTTGTACTACCTGAGAGAACAACTATCCTAAATTTCATATTACGCATTATCAGATATGTATTTTCATGTTATTTTATTATGAATTTTCTGGTATCTTTTATAGGAATATCAGTTGGGAAGACTTACACAGATTCTTATAGTTTGATTCAGTATCTGCCGTAATTTTTTTGATCTTTATTAGTTCAAATACCACTTAAAATTATACTGTCGTATTTTAGTTTCTTGTAGAGTTTTTGTTTGCTTTTTTATATGATGAAAGGTGTTAGTGACTAAAATGTGATCTTGTTGTCTGGAATAAATACATTTCATAAGTATAGTCATTTTTCTTCTTCAGTGCTAGACCCATCTCATTTTATGCAGCATTATTTTTATAAACCTTTAATATTAAATTTATTCAAAGCTTGTTCGTAGGCTTCTTTCTCTTCTCACTTTATGCCCTTCTCGAGCAGTCTTAGTCAGTTTGAGGTCTCAATGTACCAACTATTTGCTTTCCTTCAGGGTTTGCAGTTATATATTCTATTTCATTCTTCTGTAGATGATATATTTATTCCTCCTGAAATGGTTTATTCCCATATCCTATGGCCTATGAAAGTGTCCATTAGTTTTACAGGCTTATACGAAAAATAAATCTTAGAGTACATAAGCAGTCTAGTTTGAAGAGTGAGCTCTGAACTTGGAAAGGCAAAGAAATTCTCTCAACAGATTAAGTGAACTTAATAAGGAGTGAAATAAGTTCAGTTACAAACCAATGCAATCCAATAGAGTTGACAAGAGGAAAAAGACTATTAAAATAGTGTTATTGAAAAAGAAGATATTTATGGGTAATGAAATATTTTTATTTCTTTCACTCCTTGTGACCTATGACTTGAGGGAAATCTTGGTTCATCAAGTCATTATGCCATTCATGTCTGATGAGTTAGGTTGTGGTGCATGAGAGGAGAAGCTTTATATAAATGAATGTGGCTAAATTGTACTTTCCTTTTATATATGGCATTTAGGAGAAAAATCGTTTCACCAACACTGATTGAGCACACCTTATTTCATTATTAGATCTCTAAAATCAAAATAGGATCAACATATATCATTACACTGTATTAATATTAATTGCAAGAGATTTTAACGTTACATACCCCCTATCTTACTTTAAGGTACACACAGAATGATCATAAAGCACTATGGACTTTTTAATTTGCAAAATATTAGGTAACAGACTCATGGAATCATAAAGCAGAAAGGGCCATAGGGAGAGCCTGTGCTCCAGCTATGTCTCTTTGAGCAGGTTAAAGAGTACCCTGTCCACATTTTGCTTGGACTATTCCAGGAACAGACACATTAATTGGGCCTTTTCTCTGGGGCTTCTCCACTCAAATAGTGGATACATTTTTTTGATGTTTTAAAGTGTCTCAATTTTTCTTATAGTTAAAACAATGTCCTCTGTTTTAGTTACTGGCAATATGTAAAAAATAGGTAATTTGTTCTGTATTAACTTTTCATAGTTAAGAAGACCATCAGATTCTTTAAATATTTCTCATGAAATCCATTATTCATCCCTTTAGTTATTTTTATTGCTTTGAGATATGTTTCTACACAATCCATTGGCAAAAGAAATGTGAACTTTGGAATTGGACTTAGGTTTCAAAGAAAGTTTCGACCTTTGTATTAGCTGTGTAATGATAAGGAAGGTTCTTAAGCAACCTGAACCTCAGTTTTGATACCTGTAAACTGGACATAATCTTATTAACTTTAAATATTAAGCATTTTCAGCTGACCTAAGCCACCTAGCCACTGGGATGAAACTTTCACACGTATTTTAGAAGCAATACATAAAGAGTTCATATTTTTCAAATCATAAAGTCTCTAAGTGAAATATCTAAGTCTCAGTATAGCTGTCTCTAGGAAAGGAAAACAAATGATGAAGGGCTTAGTGTTATTTGCAATTCCCAGGCTTATGTTTGCTTCACTGTTATTTTTAGCAACGTGTCTGTCATAACATATCGATAAGCTACAAAAAATGATAGTTGGCATCCTGACAACTTGGTACCTTAATGCAGAAGATCCATCAAAAATATAAAGGAGCATTTCTTTGTGGAAAAAAATGATGAATCATTATTTTTGAACATTCTATGCAAGTACTTTGTCCACATATGCTTAATTATAGCTTGAGAATTTAGAAAGGAAAGTACAGTTGTCTGTGTTAAAAACAACTTTCTGAAGTCACAGCAGCACCAGTATACACTTCTGGGATTAAGGGTCCATAAACTCAGTGCTAAATTTGAGTTTTTTAAATGTTTTTCTGTATGTTGAGCCAAGTCTGGCTCTCTTTCATTGCTGCTGCTGAGAATCCTCAGGCACTCTCAGTGGCAAAACAGTCCGTCCTGGTAGACTTACTCTTCAAGTCCTTTTCTTGAATTTCTGCTCTCTGCTATGCTGCAGTATGAACATTAGTTTGTACTTTTTTAACTCCCACACTCGCCCCTACCTTTCTGTGCTTTCTGTTGCTTCCCATTTTAATCAATATGAGTGACACCAAAAGAAATCTGTCTTCACTTGAATTTATTATTATCAAAGACCAGAGAAGCAGGAAGGACAAGCTAAAGAAAGGAAGAGAAATTTTTGTCTGATAAAGTGGCAGTAGAAGGAACAAAAAATAGAGAATTGTTTTATTGATGTAAACATAGTTCTTAGGGAAAACAAATTAAAGGCAGCCAGGATAAATAATTTTTTTCATTTAGCAACAATTTTGCTTGGTTAATCCTTACCTTTGTAGAGCAGTTTAAATTTCTTAAAACACTTTTATAATCAAAATATAACTTCAGATTAATGATTTCCCATTAAGTAGAATATATAATTGCATTGATATTTTGTAGGTTTATAGGCTGAGGTGCAACGAGTTAGGTAATTTTCTTGATGTTTTGACATTAATTACTATCCATATTATTTGAGTAAGATTGATAAGCAGAGGATGAATAAGTATATTATATATAAAAATGTACTGATTAAAAAAAGCACTTCTTTGCATAATTTGACTCTTGGTATCCAAAGGGCTGGAGCAGGAGACAGGGAGAAACCAATAACATGTCAGATTTCACAAGTAAGCAAATATATCACCTGAAGTGAAACTTTTTACTTGCCACTTGGGACAAATTTTCTCCTATGTACAATGAAGTTGATAATAGTACCTACCTCATGTACTTTTTGTGAGGATTAAATGAATTAATAGATGTACTTAGAAGAGTGTCTGGATATAGGAAACATTCACTAAAATTTTCATTTATTATTGCTAATATCTGGCATATATGACTACCAGCACAAGGCTTAGAACCTGGAGGAGGCTTTATGCCTCCTGAATTTTAGAATTGCGTGCATCCCTTCACACTCATACTTCTGTCATGTACAACGCACATCTGATTTCAAATAATTGGGGTTTAATGAGTCAAGGAGGCTGTTGTTTTTGCTGGTGTGTTACAAAGAGCTATGAGTTGTAAGGTCCATTTCTTGCCATTTTTGTGAGCATAATTTTAGATAAATAAATGAAGAGAATGTGTATTTATCACCAACACAAACAGTTCTAATCAGCATAGAAGGATCACTGGACTCTGGAGTTTACAGGCTTACAGTGAATGGTGGTGGTGAGGATTAAATGCAAAAATATGTGCAAACACACTTAGCATAATGCCAGGAATTTATGAGGTGCCCAATAAATAGTAGTGTTTTACTGCTATAAATTGGGGTTTCTCTCTAGCCACGAGCCTGCTCTCTTATTGCAAACCACAATACATACACTTGAGAGTTACCTAAAAATGCAAGGTGCTGTATCTTCATGTGATAAATGATAACAGACATTCCAGGAGTTTGTAAACATCTGGGGAGGCATTGTGCATGAGGTGGGTCTTGAGGATGGATTGGTGGTAAATGAGGGCTAATGAAGGCTGGAGAGCATTCAGTTGTTTCCTTCATATGTGAGGTAAGTGTGTAATTTAGCATTGTTGATATTCTTATTGAGATAGTGTTCATTATGAAAAACCATCATTTTGTTCTCTGAATAAATAATAACAAGGAAGATATCTACAGAGTAGATATTCACAGGTTAATGCAGTTCATCAAGGGCAACCATTTTCTGGTGTGAATTTTCCTGTCCAGCATGAACACCTGTTTCTCTGTGTTAAATGTATTGTTTAATTCATTGTTGGAGATTAGCCTTGCCCATTCATTTGTAATTTCTCCTACCTCACTTTCTCTGGAACAAAATCCTACCCATTGTTTAAAACAATTTGTGGCTTGCCTCTTTTAGAAGTCCCTAGATTCTCTGAACTTAGCCATAACACAGGCCACTTAATCATTTGCTGCCTAATGAAATATATGTGATCCTGAATTTCACTTTTTTCCTTTGTATGTTTTATTCTTTCAGTAATTTTTTGAGGTTTTAACATTGTATTATATTCTTTGTATCATCCAGAGCACTAAACATGAATACAATACTATTTATGTAATAACAATGATAATAACTGACATTTCTTGAGTGCCTATTATGTGCAAGGCACTGTTCTATAGCCTTTGCTTAAGTTAACTCATTTAATGCTCACCATACCCTATGGTAATATATTTCAAAATATCTATTTTATAAGGTTACAGTAAGAATTAAATAAGTTAAATTATGTTAAATTGCTTAGAAAAAGAATGGAAAATAGAAAGTTCTCAGTAAGTTTAAGAACTTATTAATATCATCCAAATTTTACAAATAAGAATACTGAGATTCAGAGAGGGTAAGTAGCTCACCAAAGTCACATAGCTTATTAACAGCAGAGCCAATATTCAAACTCAGGCACTGTAGCCCCAGAGAGCATCTCATAAACATCATGATATAGTACTTCTCTTGAAATTATTTTGATAACTGGTTAATTTCAAATTCAGTACAGATTGAGCTCTAAGTAATTTATGTTTAATTCCAGTGAGAGCTGTGAGCTATGCTATTTATTTATTTTTTAAAAAATGGCATTTAATATTGTAGACCACTTTTCCTTTAAGATTTATTTTAATTATCAAAGTAACATGAGTGCAAATGAAAGCAAAAATTAAAAGAATGATTGATATGTGTTAAATTTGTGAAAATTAAAACAAATGATAATATCCAGTGTGCTTGATAGCTTTTAAATTGTCTTCCTATAACTTCTGCCTTTGGGTATCCACGTCCTTGTGCAAACCCCTCCACTAGAGTTTGGGTCAGATATGTGGCACACTTCTAACAGACTATAGCAAAGGTGATTACATGATGTAATGAGACACTTTTGCTAGCCAGCTCGATCTTGTGCTCCTGTTGGCCTTGAAAAAGTAAGCTATCACATTGTAGACTGCTTATGCAGAGAGACACATGGCAGGGAAGTGGAGGAATCTCCCAGGAGCTAATAAAGACTTCTAGCTGAAAAAATAAATAAATAAGGAGGCTCTCAGTCCTTTGGCTATGAGGAAATGAATTATGATAACAATCTGAATGAGCTTAAAAGTAGATTCTTCTTCAATAGTACCTACAGATAAGAATGCAGCCCAGCTAACATCTTGATTGCAGTCTGGTGAGACCCTGAAACGGAGATCATAGCTTAACCATGCCAAGACTCCTGACAAACATAAACTGAGATAATAACTGTGTATTTTTGAGTCATTATGTTTGTGGCAATTTATTACGCAGCAATAGATAACTGATATATCTAGTGGTGGTGAAAGTACCAGGAAGTTGACCATCTCTTACTCCGTTGGCAGGAATATGAATCAGTAAAGCAATTTTACAGTATGTCTTAAGAGACTTGCAGTTGCCCATACACTTTGATTTGAAAATTTTACTTCAAAATATTTATTGCAAAGAATCAAATGTGCATAGTACTCTTTGTAATAGGATATAATTATTAAAATTACACACACATAGTGAAGCAAAACAAGTTTTTATTTCCCACATAGGGATTGGTTAAATAATGATGCTTCTAGTGAATGGAATTTAATGTAACCATCAAAAAATGATTTGCTAGAAGTATATGTATTGGCATTGACATATGCTGTTTGTATATAATGGAAAAAAGGAGGGAGCAAAACAGTTGCTATAGTGGAATTCACTTTTTTAAAACTGTGTGTGGGGGACAGCAGCTATTCTCATTTAGTCCATTTGATCTTTCTTCTATTGCTAGTGTCAACATTTTTCTTTTGACTAGAATCTGGGGCAACTAGTCTCTAGACTTGGTTATATATATTGCTGATGGTGGCAGGGCAGAAGGGATGAACCCATATTCTTGATCTACTTTGGCCTAATGGTGGTGATTTCCACAAATAATATGTTCTCTACCTAGGTCATTCATGTGGTTTCCTGGAGCAGCATTGACCTTTGGCCTAGATCCTTACATAGAGTATTATAAGAGGGTCAGTTGTCTCTCTTTGGACTCCTGGTCCTCGCCATGTATACATCTTGCACACCATATTCTGGGTGCATGCCCCATCATTCAACTTACGGCCTGACTAGGTGGTATAACAGCTTTCTCCCTCAACTAACTGTGTGTCCTCTGTTTCACAATCATAAGAACCTGCCAACATTCCTTTGCTTCCCATAAAAAGCCACTAACTGTATGTATAGATCTCTCCTACTTTTTCTATCTACACTAATATATCCTCATGCCCTGCAGTTGTCAGGAACTTTAGTAAATCTCCTGCCTTCAGAAATATTTCAGCAGAATCAGGCACTAATTACTGATTCTCTGGCTAATTGTCTCTCTAACCAATTTTTCTATCTCTTGCAAACTGTGTGCTCTCTGCTTAAAATCTTAATTTTTTTGTTGACCTGAGTTCTGTCCTTGGTGCTGCTTAATGGTGCGGAGTTGGGAAGTGATGATATCAGAATCTCAGGACCAGAAGTTGGTACCATGTATAGTTTGCAAAACCTTATTAAGTAATTGAATATTTTATTATGAAAAACTTAAAAAATGCTATTTTCATGACATAAACTACTTAAAGCTTATTTGTGGTTATGAATCTTAGTTCACTAATTTGAGTATACCAGAAGTATCACTATCTTTTACCTTTAATCAACTTGATTTTGATTCTGACTTCTCATCCCACAAAATTAGTATGATGACAACTTGGTATTCTACAACTGGCATTGTCCAGGTTCTGTTGTCACCCCTAGTTTGTACCAGAGTCCAGGAGACTTAAATATTAATTAGAAAATGGATAAAGGGGCTCTGACATCTGCCATTACATGCTTAGTATTAACAGTCCTCTGTTCAATGCAACGGATATTCCATGTGGTTAAGAGATCTCTGCAGTATCTCTGCCATGTTTCTGGAGCCTAGGCTCAGGATCTAGCTTCCTGTATCATATAAATATTAGTTCTGATGTCCTGCTACATTCCTGAGATGCCACATGGGAAGAGAGCACAACTCTGCCTTAATCAACCCACCCACTGATTTTTCTCTTTCCTCTATCTCAGGGGTCACTTTCTAGACTTGGGGAAGCCCCTCTGTCCCTGCTTCTTCTCCAAAATCACTATTTATTTCCTCTAATTTGGAGATCTCTAAAATCTATTCATGCGCTTAGCAAAGTTATGTCCATTTCTCAAAAACATGAAGCACAAAGTATATCATCTGTTTGGAGGGAAGTTAGGGCCAGGAAGATATAGGTAGACAATCTTATACATAAATTAGTATCTTAAAAATTCTAGTGTAAAATAGAAAGTGTTAAACTTAAAAACAAAATATTTCAATTCAGCGTTGTTTAAAATCAAAAGAAAATATAGATCACAATGATATATTTTTTTATTTCATCATATTATGGGGGTATAAATATAGTTACGGTTACATATATTGCCCTTGCTACCCCTCTCCCCCCTGCAGAGTCAGAGCTTCCAGTGGATAAATCCTCCCGGTGCTGTGCTTCCCACTCAATATGTAACTATACACCCATTCCCTCCTCCCACCTCCCACCCACCCAAAACCCGATAAATATTTCTTTTTCTTTTTTTTTTTTGACATTTTGGTTGCATTTTATATCTTTGCCTCTCCCTATGAAGGGTTAGAGGTAATCCCTTCCCCTTCACAAAGCTTACCACATCCCTAAGAAGTGGGTCTACACCCCTGCAATCCCTGGTGAATACCACCACCATTTGAGCACCATAGTTTTACTCAGTCAGTACCAATTTGATGGCGAGTACATGTGGAGCCCATTTTCCTGATCTTGTGTCGCCTCACTTTGGATAATGGGCTTAAGCTTAATCCAGGATAGTATAAGTGGTGCTAGCTCGCTGTCATTTCTTAGAATTGAGTAATATTCCATTGTGAACATATACCAAATTTTAATAATCCACTCATGAATTAATGGGCACTTGGGTTGTTTCCA
>CAUYPO010006745.1:0-15554 GCA_963574435.1 Cheirogaleus major
TTTTTCATGATACCTGGGGCCTAAACATATTCATTTCACATATGAATTATTCATTCATTCAGATTCTATAAACAATATAAAATCTTGCATGACAAAATATACAATTCCTACACTTTTCTTTTTCAAATACATCCACTCAAGGGAAAGATAAGTATCTATTTTCAAGTTAAATATAAATTATATTCAGTAAAAAGGAACTATGAAAACCAAATAGGGGCTATGTGAAATGCTGATATTACAATTTAATAGTATTGAAAAAATAACCACCCAATTCAATGATAAGATTTAGGGCTGGGCGTGGTGGCTGACACCTGTAATCCTAGCACTCTGGGAGGCTGAGGCGGGAGGCTTGCTCAAGGTCAGGAGTTGGAGACCAGCCTGAGCAAGAGTGAGACCCCATCTCTACTGAAAAAATAGAAAGAAATTAGCTGGACAACTAAAAAAAATATATATATATATATATAAATTAGCCGGGCATAGTTGGCACATGCCTGTAGTCCCAGCTACTCAGGAGCCTGAGGCAGGAGGATCGTCTGAGCCCAGGAGTTTGAGGTTGCTGTGAGTGAGGCTGACACCATGGCACTCTAACCTGGGCAACAGAGTGAGACTCTGTCTGGAAAAAAAAAAAAAGATTTAATTGAGTAAAGTCAGGAATGGCCAATATATACTGTGTCATCTGTGCTTATCTTTAAAGAAAAAAAAGATTCCTAAATAAGGAAGACATGGGCCGGGTGCAGTGGCTCACGCCTATAATCCTAGCACTCTGGGAGGCCTAGGCGAGAGGATCACTCAAGGTCAGGAGTTCGAAACCAGCTTGAGCAAAACGAGACCCCATCTCTACTAAAAAGGAAAGAAATTAATTGGACAACTAAAAATATATGGAAAAAATTAGCCGGGCATGGTGGCACATGCCTGTAGTCCCAGCTACTCGGGAGGCTGAGGCAGGAGGATCGCCTGAGCCCAGGAGTTTGAGGTTGCTGTGAGTTAGGCTGATGCCTTGGCACTCTAGTCTGGGCAACAGAGTGAAACTCTGTCTCAAAAAAATATATAAATAAATAAATAAAATAAGGAAGATATGAAGGATTAAATTATTTTGCTTTTTCCAATTTATAGATTTTAAGATTAAACCTGAGGTATTTGTCTCCAGCACAAATGCTGATTTATGATTGTTTTATTTTATTTTATTGTGGTAAGAGCACTTAACATAAAATCTACCCTATTAACCAATTTTCAAATGCAGAACACAGTTTTGCTGACTGTAGGTTCAACGTTGTACACCAGATCTTTAGGGCTTATTCATCCTGCTTAACTGAAACTTTATGCTCAGTTTAGTAACTTCCATTTCCCCTCCTCCCAGCCCCTGGCAACCACCATCGCACACTCTGATGCTCCAAATTTGACTATTTTAGAGCCCTCATGTAAGTGGAATCATGCAGTATTTGTTTTTCATCACTGATATCTAACCCCTCTTTCTGGCAGCTGGGGGGATCCCTCAAGTCTTAATTGAGGTCTATTTCAGGAAGGAAGTTGAATGATTAGTAAATATCACAGTCTTTGTGGAGGAACTCCTCTCCCTGCAGAGAAGCAAAGATTTTTTGCGTTGTTTTGTTTTTCTTTTCTTTTCCCAACATCCTCACTGTTAAATTCCTCACCAGTAAGGGGAGAAATGTGAACAGTTTCTAGAAGCCAAGTCTTTGGTCCAAACTCAATGGAAATTCGAATTGATTTCGGGTGGACTAGCCCGAGTATCTCAGCGGTGAGCAGTTTGGCGAGAAGAATCCTGGGCTGACCTTTAATAAGGTTTAATTCAGATTGCGGTTCAGCGGCTTGGGCGTGTAAATTGCAGGAAGCGCCCGAGAACTAAAGATGCTGCCTCTGAAGCGTTTTGTCAGGAAGGGGTGGCATCGGGGACCATAAATTGCCCTGTGGCTTTTCAGGAGTTTATGAGCTCCCAGGCCTCCTCCACAATAGGATGCAGGATGGCTCTTAACACCTCATTAAGGATGTTTTTTACCAAATGCTAATAATAAAAAGCAGCCCTAAAAGTCCGGCTCATTTTTATTCAGAATCTTCTCCTGTGGAATATAAAAAGATGTCATAAAATGGAGATACAATAGGGAGCTCACATCTTGGGTGGACCCATTAAAATGTTCATGTGGGTAGCGATCCCGGCGAAGTCAAGGCTGGGTCCCTGGGGTGGGAAACCGCCTTTTTCTGCTGGCAGAGTTGCCTTCTGTTCTGGAAAAATGCAATGCCAATGAGCCCCCTAATCACTGTATTGTTTTATCAGCAACTGAGATATCATTTTGAACTTTTGCTTTCTGATCACAACACAGCTTTGCCACCAGGGCCTTTTCACAAGCTGTCCCTAAAGCTCTTTTATTTATAGCACAGTCTGCAGCGGTCCCCAACCTTTTTGACACCAGGGGCCATTTTCATGGAAGATAATTTTTCCATGGACAAGGGAGGGGGGAATGGTTTCGGGATGATTCAAGTGCATTACATTTATTGTGCACTTTATTTCTATTATTGTTGCATTGTAATGTATAATGAAATAATTATACAACTCACCATAGGTTGGGGACCCCTGATCTATGGCATCTATATGGGCCAAAACTAATTTTTCTTTTTTAAAAGAGGGACCAGTGCTTTAAAAAAAAAAAAGGTATATTCATATAAACCTGGGACAGTGAGAAAAGTTGCTGCATGTGAGGCTGCAAGTGATTCTTCTTTCCAGAGATTCTGCGATGAGCCCATTTTAGCTGGAAGTTAAACTTGGACCACTCTGAATGGAAAACCACTCAGTCACCACTCAGCTGTGTGACTTTGGCATGGGACCCCTTCTGTCTAAGCCATCTTTTACTCTGTAAAATAAGACTAGAGTAGCAGTGCCTACCTCTCTGGGGTATATTCTGAGGCTCAAATGAGATAATGCTGGCAATATGCTCACTGTGGTCATCGGCAGTAGAAAGCCCTCAGTGAATGGTAGTGTTCATTCATTCATTCAACACATCTTTATTGGGCGCCTATTTTGTGCCCAGGACTGTTCCAACATCAAACAACAAGAAGTTTACACACTTTTGACTTGACATTGCAGTAATTATTCTCCAGGGCACAGGAAAATGGGATCTAGTTGCTACTCTGCCCCTTGCTAAGCATGTGAACCCCTCAACTTCTGGGGCGAGGGGCTCCCCCGGGATGCATGGGTGTTTTCTTGGTTTAGACTAGAGTTTCTTAACTTCAGAGGTATGGAAGTGCGGGAACCTATACCATGTTTCCCTGAAAATAAGACAGGGTCTTATATTTATTTTTCCTCAAGAAGACACCCTAGGGCTTATTTTCAGGGAATGTGTTATTTTCCCCTCAAAGCCCCAGCTTGCAGCACGCACAGGGTGGCCGAGATCTGACAGGGGGAGCCGACCTTGTTGGTGGGGCTGCCCGCACCTTTCCGGTCACCTCTGGGATAGTAGCTGTCACGATGGGGCAGATGAGAAGGGCTGCTCGTCGTCTTTACCGCTCCGCTACGAAATGCACGGGTTGTGCAGATACGCTGTGTAGCCACGCCCATCACTAGGTCTGATTTTTTGGGGTAGGGCTTATGTTGCGCAAATGCTTGGAAATCCTGCTAGGGCTTATTTTATGGGTAGGTCTTATTTTCGGGGAAACACGGTAGGTAACATTTAGTATCATGGGAAGGAGAAGATAATCTGTAGCCCAGTTTGCATTCTTAACTACAGATGTTGGCTGCATGTGTCATTGGTCATAAGGCAAATGAGACAGGAAAATAAGTGATTCACTGCTACCTGTCAACACTGTTGGAAGAAAAACAAGCTGGTCCATAGGAGGATAATACGTGTAATTATGTAGTACATAAGTGGATGCTGATGTATTTGGAAAATAGGTGTGTATGTTTCTGTTGTCTGTGTGTGTGAGTAGGAGGTATGGTGTTTTGTGGACACATAGTCTCTTGAAAATAAACCATCTTGAGTTATCCATTGCTTCTATGTGGTAACATGTCCTCTTCCTCCAGTTCCCCTGGAACTTATTTTTAGAAAGTAGTTTAGGTAAAAACTGTCCCCCCCCCCCCAGCTTCAGAAACCTTTTTAGCATAATTGAAGCTGAAACTAATCTGTTAATAAACTTTCCAGAGACACCAGGCATTTTTACTTAGGCTACTTGTATTTGTAAAAGGCACTTTTATAGAATTATACCAGTAATTTCACTATTTGAAAAATGTGGATCAATAAGTGTTCTTTGCTTTCTGGGAGAGTGGTATTTTGGTTAAGATGAAGTTTTTGACAAGAGCCATAAGTTTTAATTTTAAAGTTTTAATTTAAGTTTTAAAATTGAGGTTGGCCAGGTAAATTGAATATAAAGTTGATGATTTTTCTGCTGCCTAGTTTTCATTTTATTCATGAAAAAATGAATTTCTAGCTGGACATGGTGGCACAGCCTATAGTCCCAGCAGCTTTGGGAGACTGAAGCAGGAGTATCTTTGATCTCTGGAGTTCAAATGCAGCTAGGTAACATGAGACCTGCGTCTCTTGAAAAAAATTTTTTTTTCTTTGCTGTTATGGTTTATATATTGAGGGCAAACTGTACCACCCCTCCTCAACTAACACACCACAGTTTTGGTTTTTCATCTTTTATCAAATCACATTGTTACGTGGATGATGTTAATTCATACAAATAAAAAATATTCAAATGAATAATGCATCGGTGGATTCAGTTGCATTTCTTTGCAGTTTTTTCTTAGTTTTTTAAGAAACCAGCTTCATTGAATTATATTTCATACACCATAAAATTCACTCTCTGAAAGTATACAATTTGGTGTTTTTTAGTATATTCACAGAGTTGTACAGCCATCACCACTATATACAACCACAGAGTTGTACAAACATCACCACTACATATTCCAGAACATTTTCCTCACCCCAAAAAGAAGACCTGTTACTCTGTTCCCATTAGCAATCATTCCCCTCTTGCCTGAGCTCTTGGCAACCACTAATCTACTTTCTGTCTCTGTAGATTTGCTTATTCTGGGTATCTCATATAAATGGAATTATACAATACATGGCTGTTTGTGTCTAGCTTCTTTCATTTAGCATGTTCAAGGTTCATCATTGTAGGGTGTATCAGTACTTTATTCCTTTTTATGGCTGGATAATATTCCATTATATGGATATATCATACTTCGTTTATCCATCCATTCATTGATTGATGGACATTTAGATTATTTCCACTTTTTGGCTATTATGAAATATGCTGCTGTGAACATTTGTGTACAGGATTTTGTATGGATATAAGTTTTCATTTCTTTTGGATCAACACGTTATGCTGCCCATGACTATAATTGTTCTCAACTATAAATTGATTATTGCAAGACAGCATTCGCAGGATATAGGAAGAAATTGTCCCTATTCTGCAGAAGCAGCAAATGATTTCTACTTAGTGTTTTACATTAAGTTGCAACAATAGCATGTGAGTGACATTCTGAAGACAGGACATCATTTCTGTGATTTTTAATAAACCACTTCTAAATCCTTTGCTGTGGGTAATTAACTTCATTTTTTGGTATTTAATGGAGCTAAAGTTTATTTTTAAACGAGGGGCCGGGCTCGGTGGCTCACGCCTGTAATCCTAGCTCTCTGGGAGGCCGAGGTGGGCGGATCGCTCGAGCTCAGGAGTTCGAAACCAGACTGAGCAAGAGCGAGACCCCATCTCTACTATAAATAGAAAGCAATTAATTGGCCAACTAAAAATATATAGAAAAAATGAACCGGGCATGGTGGCGCATGCCTGTAGTCCCAGCTACTCGGGAGGCTGAGGCAGGAGGATTGCTCGAGCCCAGGAGTTTGAGGTTGCTGTGAGCGAGGCTGACGCCACGGCACTCACTCTGGCCCGGGCAACAGAGTGAGACTCTGTCTCAAAAAAAAAAAAAAAAAGAAAGTCCGTGGAGATTGGAGAATGGGCAACTGGGCCACCAGCCGTGAGCAGGGCTGCACGCGGGGAGCGAGTGAGCAACGTCTGCTGAGTCTGCGCGGAGTGCACGCTCCGCGCCAGGCGCCTTCATGGAGAGGATCTCATCGACCTTCCCAGCTCCTTGGTGAGGTGGGTAGCTAGACAGCCCAAAGATATTATTTCCACACCAGTCATCATAGTAAAAAAAAACTGAAGGTAACCTAATTGTCCATTAATACAAGTCTGGTTAAATTAACTTGCCATGTGCATGCAACAGAATATTATAAAGCCATAAAAATAATGATGTGATTCTAGAGGGACTGAAGTGGAATACTCACCTATATATTTTTAATACAAAAACAAGATATAGAGCATTTATGTGTGGTATATTGCCATTTGTGTTAAAATATAAGCTTTTATTTTCTTAGAAATCTCTGGAATGGTAACACAAGAGAGAGGTACCAGTTGGACCTGAGAAGGGAACTGTAGGCCAAGAGCCAGGGTGGGAAGGGGCTTACATTTTCAGTCGATACCCTTTTTGCACTGTTTTAATTCTTTACCGTGTGCGTGCATTAACTTTAAACTTTTTAAGAAATTCATGCACAGGGAGGAAGGTCTCCAGGTGCAGACCAAGCACCCTCATTCCCAGCCCATGCTTCAGCGGACCGAGTAGCTTTGAGTTTGCCCTGTGGCTTCTGCTCTCCTCTCCCTAATTAAATATGTTCTTTTATTAGAGGCTCATTTAAGTCTCTGACTCCTTCCCTCAAGCCCACAGAGATGACTCCTGCCCTGCTCTCAACACATAGCCATGGGATCTTTTCTTTTCTTTTTTTCTTTCCTTTTTTCCCGCCCTCCCTCCTTCCCTTTGTTCCTCCCCTCTGCTCTGTGCACCAGTTGTTTCTCTGCACCCACCATTGGAGTTGTGTTGTACCTCTTTCTATCACCTAGAATGCCATCAGCCTTTGGTGATGAGTCGTCCCTCTCTCCCCTGACCTCCCAGGACACTCACGGCCACACCACATGATGCAATCTGTAATTGTACCTGTGCTGAATTGCTCAACAGAGCACTGTGAGCCTCACCTCCCAGCCGCACTGGAAGCTTCTAGAAGATGGGGGCCTGGACTTCACTCATCTCTGTGTCCCCGTCAATGCTGAGAGCAGAATGGGCACCCCAGAAAGACGTCTTAAAGCTCTCAGGTGAGGGACGGCCATTCAACACAGAAGACCATCACTGCTGTCTTTACTAGTCACCTGGCTCATACCAGCACTTAGTCCTGGGTGTCTGGAGGTGCGGTCGCTTTCTATGTTGCAAGACTGTGGTCCTCCCATGCAGCGGAAATGACACACCAGCAGAGAGGGCAGCCTGCAGCTGGCCACACAGCCAGGAGCTCGGAACCCCCCTCCCTCTTCCTCCCCTGCAGTCTCTGGTCCTCAGTCCTCTGGAAAGCAGGTAGCAATGCAGGCAGGTCGCTCTTCTCTCTCGCTGCACTTCCATCCCATCCCGACCTCAACTGTGAACACGTGCATACCGAGGCTTAAACTTGCCTTTGTGAATTTCACAAGTTCAGGGGAGATTTCACCGAATATTTATGAATATTTATGCGTTGGATGCTGTGGACACCGAGTTCAGAGATAGACGACATGCAGATTCTGCTCTCAAGGAGCTTACAGTCTTTTGGGAAAAACAGTCACGAGCAGAATTCTGTGGTCAGCACAGTGAAAGGGAGTCAGCTGGGTGCTAGAGCATAAAAGAGGAGAGTTGCACTGGTCTTGGGGGTGGGGGATGAGGGACCTTCTGGAGGACAAGATGCTCTGGCTCAGGCTTCGTGGTGAGCGAGGGTCTGGGGCGCCCAGTGCAGCTCACACAGCCGTGTTGTCTGCATCACTCCACTGTCTCCCTTTCTTCCCCAGCAGAGGAGCTGTCCGAGGTAGGAAAAAGGAGGCTGGTTTTGTCAAGGGGGATATGGAATGAGGTTAGATCCTGGTAAAAGGTGCGTGCAGAATGTGACACCGTGCTGGGGGAGACAGCAGCTTAGGGTGCGAGGTTGGAGGGGTGGAAGTGGGGCTCTGGGTGATTAAACCTTGCCTCATCAAGAGCCCAGCTCCCAGCTCCTCCCTTCCAGGGAGCACTCTCCTCTCCAGCACGGACTGGGCACAGCCCTCAAAGGCCAGGCCAGGCCAGACTCTGTCCCTGCTGGTGCTCCCAGAACAGGGCCCGCTGGGCAGGTACACTCCAGGCTGGAGGCCCTCAGACCCAAGCCGGACTCCCCTCCAGGTAGGCCCTCTCTCTCTCTCGCTTCTTTGCCCATGACTCCTCATCACCCATAAAGTCTATCACCCTTAAAGTCCAGAGGGTGATAGACCATCTGTCCCAGGGTGCTCAGCATAAGGCCACTCCGAGGGTGTTCACCAGCCAGCCACAGGAGGTGAGTAGGAGCCCTTGGTCACACCATTCTAAGTCTCAGGAATATTTGCTGGGGATGTGGTGGGTGACTTTTTACCGGGTACCTTGTGGGGGTTAGAGGCAGTCATGTAGGACTTCCTGCACCCAGCTCTGGAGGAACTCTAGACACCAGCGAGGGTGAGAGTACGCACCCTCTACTCCACCCTCGCAAAGGGCTCGGCCTCAGGGTGGCCAAGGTGAGCAGCACTTGAGACCCTCTGGTTGCGGATCCATCCTTCTGAGGCCTTGCCCTGCACAGCCAGGGAGGGGCTTCTTGAGGGAAAGCTCCTGAAGGCTGGTAGATTCCCAGTGCCCAGAGCACATGCCAGCAGCTGCCAGCCAACCTTCCCTGCAAATTCAGACACTCGGGCTGCCGCAGTGAAGGGCAGGCTTCCAGAACACTCAGAGAGGCCAAGAGGCGCCTCCCTGTGCTTGTCTCCACCATTCTCCCACCCAGAACCCCTCCCTGGATAAAGAGCTTCTTGGGCAAAAAGCTCCCATCTGAAGCTCCAGGAATCCTATAAGCCGACTGCATTAGCTACATGCCATAAATATTTATGCTCCTGCCGACGTGTGTCAGAGTGTATGTGTGTGTGCAGGGCAGGGCCTGCTGATGGGCAGAGAAGGCACATTTCAAGTCAGTAGAAGGAAGAATTTTCTAACCCTGAGCACTGTCTGGGTCTCCATGCTGTAGCCGACTTCGACCTTTAGACTTGAGCAAACAGAGATGAGGTGGCCATCATCAGGGACACCGTGACATGACTTCTTAATAAGGTGGGAAGGAGAAATCTACAACTGAAAAAAACAAAGTCATTCTCCAAATGAAAACTAGTTCTAAATAAATAGTAAATTTTTTCTAGACAGTTTTTATGTGTCTCCTCTTCTTCTGGCTGAAGATCTCTTCCTCCATCCACCTGTTCTGTAGACAGTATGAATTATGGGGAGGGCGGGGGGAGGGGCGATGATGGGCAAGTGTGCTGCCTGCCTCCACTTTTCCCTTCTGAACGCCAATCTCTGTTGTAAGTTCTTCCCATGCCTGCTTGTCCGAGTAAGGTCATTAAGTGTTCTCACGGCTAAAAGTCAAAGTCATGTCTTGTATCTCCCTACCTCTGAAGAGGACTCTGTCCCAGATAGACAGTGGTGGGAGTGGCTGGGATGGGAGAAGAGATCGGAGAACTGGGTATAGGAAGAGAGTGGGCCCCAGTGGTGTGCTGGCAAATGCTTTACAACTGGCTCTCCAAAAGAAGAGGAAAAACAGCAGCCTTGATTCGTAGCGTTTGCTGATTTCCACGGTGTAAATTCTCTCATCGTGACCAATTTCAAGTTAGCGTAGTGATGCCACTGTGCACAGCAGCACAATGTTATATAGCATTTCCACCATATGGATAGAATAAATATAAATAACTTCAAGAACATAGATGATAATAGATTGTAGCATAATAATTAAAAAATGAGTTTTTAGTGTTTATACTTTTTTTCTTTATACATGCAAGAAAAAAATCTCTTTGTTTTTAAAATAATTTATTTAATTGTAAGTGTTCTTACATTAATTTTTAAAAAAATTTTAAGTCTTATTTTGTTTTTAATTGACACATAATAATTGTACATATGTATGGGTACAGTGTGATATTCTGATACATATATACATTGTGTAATGATCAAATCAGGGTAATTAGCATATCTATCACCTCACACACTTGTCATTTCTTTGTGGTAAGAACACTACAAATTCTCTCTTCTAGCTATTTTGAAGTACACATTGTTGACTACAGTCACCTTACTGAGCATTAGAATAGCAAAACTTATTCCTCGTATCTAACTGCAGCTTTCTACCCACTGATCAACTTCTTCCCACCCTCTACTCCCCTCTACTCTTTCCAGGCTCTGGAAACCACTATTTTACTCTCTACTTCTATGAGTCAACTGTTTCAGATTGCACATATGAGTGAAACCATGCTGTATTTGTCCCATGCTTGGCTTATTTCACTTAACATAATGTCCTCTAGGTTCATCTATGTTGCAAACATTGATGAATGAAATTGAAAAGGATGCTATAATAATAAATGGAAAGATATCCTGTGTTCATGGATTAGAAGAATCAATATTGTTAAAATGTCCATAGTACCCAAAGTGACCTACAGATTCAATACAATCCCTACCAAAATACTAATGACATTGTTCACAGAAATAGAAAAAACAAGCCTAAAATTTATATGGAACCACAAAAGACCCTGAATAGCCACATCAATCTTGAGCAAAAAGAACAATGCTGGAAGCATTATGCTGCCTGACTTTAAAATATACTGCAAAACAATAGTAACCGAAACAGCATGTTACTGGCATAAAAACAGATACAACAGACCAAGGGAACAAAACAGAGAGCCCAGTAATAAGTCCATGCATTTACAGCCATCTGATTTTTGATAAAGTTGCCAAGAACACACATTGGGAAAAGGACAGTCTCTTCACTCAATGGAAAAACTGGATGTCCATGCGCAGAAGAATGAAACCAAACCCCTATTTCTCACCATATACAAAAATCAAATCAAAATGGATTAAAGACTTACATATAAGACCCCTAATTATGAAAGTACTAGAAGAAAACAGGGGAAAGGCTTCATGCCATTGGTCCAAGCAAGGATTTTTCGAATAAGACCTCAAAAGCACAGGCAACAAAAACAAAATTAGACAAATGGGATGACATCAAACTAAAAAGCTTCTGCATTGCAAAGGAAACAAAGAACAGAGTGAAAAGACAACCTACAGAATGGGAGAAATTATTTGCAAACTATCCATCCGACAAGGGGTTAACATGCAGAATGTATAATGAACTCAGATAACTAAGTTGTAAAGGACGGTTGTGTTTAACACCTGGTTTGCAAATTTTTTGAAAATTAAACCATCAGCTCTGGGGAGCCTGTACGAGCCAGCTCCAGTACACCACTGGGGGATGGGGGGGTGCCCATTTTGAAAGTTGGAGTCTGTCCTCCTCCTGGAGCCGACTTCTCTGAAGGTGTCTTCTCTACCTCGGTGTCCCCACTTGAAGCCAGACTGCCAACCCACACTTCCAACCGCAGTGTTCTGCTGCCCCCTAATGGCAGCTGCTGCCCTCTGCGCCTGCCCGAGAGCAGAGCCCACCAGCTCCGCGCAGGATCGGAGAGCCCTGGGGCAGGTGAAATAGCCTCCCCCTTCCACGCCGGACTTTTGCAACCCAAGGCGGGCAGATGAGAGCCCCCAGGGCCTCAAGCCCTGCGGGCGTGTCCGGGTCCCTGAGTTGTGGGTCCTCGCCGCCGCGCGGTGATGCACACGGTGCTGTGGCGTCACCTGGTGCCTCCGTCAAGGCAGAGCGGCCCATGCGCACCTGCGCGGTCGGCCCCATGCTGGGCACCCCTTTGAGATGTTCCCGGGAATTCTGACCCAAGAGCTACAATTTGTTGTTGTTGTGTTGCTTTTGCTTTAGGGCCCGGTGGCAAACTCTCACAGGTCATCTGCATCAGAGCCTGGGGCTTCCTGTCCTTTTAGAACAGGTGAGAAGAGGACGGAAAGAAAAGACCTTCTCTGCACAAATGTCACCAAATCTTCCTCCCTTTGGTGGAGGCAGATTCGCCTTCTCACCACGAATGGTCTGCACAGGCACTACGGGCTCCAGCTGGGAGGACCCTAGAGCTCCCCTGAGCCCGTGGCCTATCAAACTGTACTGACCAAGACCACCAGTAAGTAATGCATTCTACAACGTAGCAGTCCGGGAAGGTTCAGGAAGCAACACTTACCCTTGCTGTGCATAATGCATTTTGACATTTCCATTATTTTCTATTCTGTCCTTCGCATGAGAAACACTTGCCACATCTAAATAAATAGAATTCGCAGCTCATTCATGGGCCACCACCTACAGTTGGCAAAACGATAGCCCAGCCCTGGGTTCACTGAGAAAAAATTGACAGCAAGAAAGAACAAACTTGCTCAAGAGCAAGTCAGGGGCGGATCCAGATCCAGGATCTAGAACCCAGGTCTATGATGGCCAGTCCTGAGCTCCTCTCCAGTCATCTCAAGACCTCCTAGGGGGGTTCTGTCCCAGGCTCCTTTTGCACTGAAGCGCCAAAGCCTCACGCTCTGTGGCTCGGATCTATTTAGGACAGACCATCCGCATCTGATCTCAGTCCCCTCTGTGTTCTAGAAGTAAGGGTTTGTCAACTGTTCTCAGGTTTTCTCGTAATGAAGTTCTCCTGTTTCAGCACAAGGTGGCAGCAAAGGGAAGCAAACGGCCTTGCTTGGCAGAAGGAGCGAGGGTGTGGTGGGCTCCTGGCAGATCGGTAACCCTAACAGGTGAATGCGTAGCATTAGCGTTTTGCTTGAGGTCAGAAGCCAAAGGGGCATTTTACCAAAAACCTTTGGAACTTGCTTTTAACGGTTAAAGGGTGTGGAAGATACACTAAAGACTGAACAATACCTGATGCAATATTTGTTGAATGAGTGTCGATGGAAATATAAATCTATGCAATCTTTCTAGAGGGTATATGCATTGCATTTCAACATTTTTAAATGTTCAAACCCTCTGATCCAGAAATTCCCACTAACAGGGATTTAATATAAAGTACTAATTATATATAGCAATTATATATAATTGTCTGCTAATTACACAGATGGTCACCACATTATATATTTTTTAATAGAAATATGTAAATAACATCAACATGGAATTAGTTTTAAAATTCTGGTACGACAACAAAAAATCATAATACTATGCAGCCATTAGTGTGAGGATGTAAAATGTAAAAAGCAGCTTACAAAATAGTATGCGTGGTATGACCCCCTTTGTGTAAAGTGTGCAGGGATTCTCTAGGTGGTGGGGTGAAGGTGGGGTGCCTCTCTAAAGAATGGAGTCATTCCTAATCACCTGGGGAGTTTTTCAAACCACATAGTCTTCCCCAACCACTCCCCCCCGGGAAACTGTGATATGCCCCTCTGGGCGATAGATACCACTTCCCTTTGAGAATCATGTCTGGGAGAGAAAAGGATAGGGAATTGCTGGAGGTGTACACATATGTGTTTGTGTGTATATGCATGTGGGGTGTTGGCGGGATGCTCACCAGGGTGTTAGCAGGAGCCATCTCTAAGTGGCAAGATTTTCAGGTGCTTTTCAATAGTAATAATAATCCTTGTAAAAATTGTGATAAAGTACAGTTTGTTTAATCATTCACTTGTTGAAGAATGACTGGACTGTTCTGAGGTTTTGCCTATTCAAAATAAAGCTGTTGTGAGCATCTGTGTACAAGTTTTTGTGTGAACATAAGTTTTTATTTCTCTGACATAAATGGCCAAGGGTGCGCTTGAGGCTCGTTTTATGGCCTAGCATTT
This sequence comes from Cheirogaleus major, assembly GCA_963574435.1. Classification (NCBI taxonomy): domain Eukaryota; kingdom Metazoa; phylum Chordata; class Mammalia; order Primates; family Cheirogaleidae; genus Cheirogaleus; species Cheirogaleus major. Next base: position 13,760 of record CAUYPO010006745.1, read on the forward strand.
AGTCTACCCTGGAAAATGCTCCATGTGCACTTGAGAAGAATGCATATTCTGGTTTTGGGTAGAGTGTTTTGTAGATGTCTGTTAAGTCCAGTTGGTTTAGAGTGTGATTAAAGTGTTCTGTTTCCTTGCTGATCTTTTGTCTAGTTGTTCCATCTTTTTGAAAGTGGGGTATTGAAGTCTCCAATTATGATTGTTGAATCTATTTCATTTCTGTCACTTTCTGCTTTATGTATGTTTGTATTCTGTCGTTAGGTGCATATATGTTTATAATTGTTGTATCTTCCTGATGAATTAAACTTTTTATCATTAGAAAATGCCCCTCTTTGTCTCCTGTAACATTTTTTATTTTGTCTGACATCAATCAATATAGCTACTCCAGCTTGTGGTTGCTGTTTGCACGATATATCTTTTTCTACCTTTTTAACTTTCAGCCTATATCTTTAAATACAAAATGTGTGTCCTATAGCAGCATATATAGTTGAATCCTATTTTTTTTAATCCAGTCTGACAATCTCTATTTTCTGATTGGATTGTTTATTCACATCATTGATATATAGTTACATTTATATCTGCCATTTTACTTTTTGTTTTCTATATGTGTCATGTCTTTTTTGTTCCTCTCTTCCCCTTTTACTGCTTTGTTTCACATTAAGTGACTCTTTTCCAACTTAGCATTTTAATTTCTTTTACTTATTTATTTTTTAGGAACGACAAGCCAAGAAAATGTCTTAATTTCTTAATGATTTTTTCACTGTATTTTTTGAGCTATTGTTTTAGCGGTTGCTCTAGGGTTTACCATATATATCTTAACTCATCAGAATCAGCTGTAGATTTATACTAGCTTAATTCCAGTGATATACAGAAATATTACTCCTCTATAGTTCTATTCCCTCTCCTCCCCTTTCTGTGGTATTATTGTTATAGTGAGGAGCTTTTAAAAAACACAGGTGTCTGGACTCTACCCTAGACCTACAGAATCAGACTCTATAGACGTTAGAGCTCCTCAGGTGATTGTGATGATTGGCACGTTTGGAGATTGCTTTTCCAGAAGGAAACTTAAAGCCAAGACATAAACAATGGTCATACTCCCTGACAAGCCTGTGCCCGGAGCCCGGGCCTCCCGGCCCCCGCCGGTCCTCTTCCCTGTGTGTTCTGCTGCTCCGCATGCGACGTCTCTTCGGCCTGTCACTTTCCTGTGTTGGGCTCCTGCCTGCTTCTCAGCGAGGTAAAGTGGATTAGGAGGGGAGTAAAATGCCTTGTAGACGGTTGAGCCTTCGTGGAGATTTGAGGGTAATGTTGGGGAACCCGCACAGCCTTGTCCATGGCGACCGGCCAGGGCCTGGATGCTTCCAGGAGGGGCTCACTCACCTTTGTGACGCCGGTGAGGAAATAATGTGACAAACTAAAGAATAATTCACTCGTTCATCATTTAAGTATCTAGTATACGCCAGGAGTTAGGGTCGGCATTAGAAATAAAATGGCGAATGAGGCACAATTGCTGTCCTTAAGACGTTTACAAAGTATATAAAGAACATATGTAGGCTGGGTGCGGTGGCTCACGCCTGTCATCCTAGCACTCTGGGAGGCCAAGGTGGGCAGATCGCTCAGGTGTTCGAAACCAGCCTGAGCAAGAGTGAGACCCCGTCTCTACTAAAAATAGAAAGAAATTAATTGGCCAACTAAAAATATATAGAAAAAATTAGCCGGGCATGGTGGCGCGTGCCTGTAGTCCCAGCTACTCGGGAGGCTGAGGCAGGAGGATTGCTCGAGCCCAGGAGTTTGAGGTTGCTGTGAG
>CAUYPO010006749.1:0-11974 GCA_963574435.1 Cheirogaleus major
TGACCGGAAAGGTGTGGACACCAACAAGGTCGGCTCCCCCTGTCAGGTCCTGGCCATCCTGTGCGTGCTGCAAGCTGAGGCTTTGAGGGGAAAATAACACATCCCCTGAAAATAAGCCCTAGGGTGTCTTCTTGAGAAAAAATAAATATAAGACCCTGTCTTATTTTTGGGGAAACACGGTATGTATTAATACAATAATTATGACCTTAATGATACTTATATAATGTTTATTATATGACAGGCATGGTTCTGAGGACTTTACATATAATAACTTGTTTAATTCTTGCAACAGCCATAAGAAGTAGGACTATTTTATTACCAAGGTTATACTATTTCTGACAGGGGAGCCAGATTTCTAACCCTAGCTCTCTGGCTCCAGGGTCCATGGTATTAACACTTTTACTCTGCTGGAAAAATAGCCACATCATATTTAGTTTTGATTCAGAAAAAATAAGCAAGAAATCAGCATGAGAGTCAGGGAAAAAGAGAAGAAGAAGAAGAGAGGGATGATGAAAGGAAAGAAAGGAAGGAAGGAAGGAAGGAAAGAGGGAGGGAAGGAAGGAAGAAGGAAAAAGGGCAGCTGGGTTAAGAGAGGGGAAGGGAGAGATGCATGAGGAAATTTTTTAAGTTTTTAAAAATGTTCACTAGTAAGTGATGGTAGAAATATGGATAGTGGAGTTTATACTGATTTTTACTTCATATTTGTTTGCCTTAATGGAATTTTGGACAGATATTCTATTAGGAGAAGCCAGACTTATTTGAAATCTAATATATAATACAGATATGAATAGTTTCAGACCTTCAGCAAAGAGAGGAAGGTTTTCCTAAGAGGAAATCTAATCATAGCATACAGCAACACTAACTTGTCATAACTTTTTCAAACATTAGACAGATGCCTAGATACAATTTCCAGTTCCTCAGAGGATGTGGCTAGGCAAGCCAAAATCTGTATACAAATGAGCAATTATAATTTTAAGTTTCTACTTCCTGTTAATTGTTTTATGTCATTGTTATTGGATGAATTATGTCCCGAAAAAATTCATATGTTGAAATCTCAGGCCCCAGTATCTTGGAAAGTAAGCATATTTAGAGATAAGGTCTTTAAAAAGGTGAATAAGTTAAAATGAGGCCATTAAGGTTGAAACCTATTCCAATATGACTGACATCCTTAGAAGAAGAGAAAAAGGCATGGGGAACTCATGGACACTGTCGTGATCATGTGAAGAAGCAGCAAGAGGGTTGCCCTTTGTAAGCCAGGAAAAGAGATCTCAAAAGAACCCACCTCACTGGCAATCTTGATCTTCAAGCTCCAGCCTTCAGGATTGAGAAAAAATCAATTTCTGTCATTTGGGCCATCCAATCTGGGGTATGTGGTATTTTGTGTAGCCCTAGCAAACTGATGCACTCACTAATGGAGATAAAGTTAGTTGAGGGAGGTTTTTCTTCTCATATACCCCATAGTATGCGATATTGAGCCAGGATCTTCCTATAAATACTGGTATATTAAAGTCAATGCTAGAAGAATAGTTCTCAAAATTTGATCTCCAGACAAGCATCATTAGCATCACTGGGAAACTTAGAAATACAAATTTTTGAGCCCAGAGGTGCTACTGAATTACAAATTGGGTATGGGTAGAGGATCTGCTTCAACAAGCTTTCTAGATGAGCTAGGGCACCTTAAAGTTTGAGAACCCTGTGTTTCAAATGTCCTAAACTAGAGCCCAGGCAGGTGACATTCATGAGTGATGCAGCACAGGTGTAAGACAACAGGAAATGTCTGCATCATGGTGAACGAGAGAAGGCATGCATCTCCACTGGGGTCAAAACCAGCCAAGCAGCTTGGTAATGTGGAATGGGACACAGTTACCAGAAACAAATTTTTAGAAGGACATTTCCTGACTATTAAATGTTAGTGGTTAATTCTAATACTTGGCAGAATAAGAGGAAATGTTTGCAGGACAGTTCCATCCTGTGTGACCTCCAATTAATAATAATAACAATGTTCAAGTTATTTTAGAGAGTAGTAATTTTAGAGAAAGGGAGTGTGATAAAACTTTTATTTTCCTGTTTTATTCTGTAAAAATCCATGCTACTAGATTCAAAGATATTAAATAATGTGCTGATTTTTATGTATGTTGGAGTAGAGATTAAAATATATCATATACATATAATTCCTCACCTTGAAAATGTACAGTTTTAAACTTTCCATTGTTCTTTGTTCAGTGTTCTGATTATCCCAGGGAAGGTTTTGGGTTTTGGCTCTTTTACAAACAAGGCAGTCATATCTTTAATAGCATGTCTCAGGTCAACTGAGGTCTGTTTTTAGAGCCCCTGATGCACCAGGTGGCACTCCCACTGCCATCTGTGACTTGTACGTGGGGATTTAAAGATGAAGATATGCTGACTGGGACAGTTCCTCCTCCGCTGACCATCTGCCACAGGTGCTGTAAACAGCACTCGTAGTATTGAATCTTCAGATGAAAGGTTGAATTAGCTGGCGTGAGTTTCTTACTAAATTTAAATTGTTGGGCCTACTGTTCAAATGCCACTTTCTATTGCTGGACCCAAGCTTGGGTTTTTGAGGCTGTTATTTGCTTGTATGAGGTGCTTTTTTTGTTTTGTTTTGTTTTGTTTTGTTTTGTTTTACCATTTAAAAACAAAAGCAAGCAGAGAGGGTAGAATAAAAGTTTCATTAAGTTCTTGATGATTATAAAGTAGGAACATTTGCAAGTGCCCTGGAAAACTCATCTTTTTCCCTCCCTGAACCTCCATTTCCATGCCAGGCCTACAGCTGAAAACTTGAACATGAAGTGTTTTGTTAGTAATACTCCCATAAATACTGACCAATTTTGTAAGAGCATGAGAAAAAGTCCCTTCAAGTAAGGGATAAAATGTGCAGAATATCAACTAAAGCCATAAAAATAATTGACAGAATCCCTAAATATTTGTATTGGAATGGCTCAGATATGATAATTTACTGAACTAAAGACATCATATATCTAGTTCCTCATTTGTGTTAATGAATTTTCCTTTATGACCTAAATGATGAATTCTATTTAGAAACAATCTTAATTAAAGTAGTCATTTGGAAAAGAATTATAAACTTTATGATAAATATGAAAACATTAACTTGTAAAGCTTGCTATAGGAAGTTAGGTGTTTTTTTTTTTTTTCCTAGAATCACAAACCAAAAATAAGGCAGAGTTGGAATTTGAACTTTATCTAATTCAAATATTATTATTGTTATCATTATTTTCCACAATTAAGTCTATACATTTCTAAACAAACACATTCCACAAGAGTCATATATTGTAGATGGCCTATGACTTAACTCACGCCTAAATTCATGAACACACTGAAGAATCTAAGAGCTACTCCGGTATAAATATCCCTCACCTGATTAAAAGAGAAATCACCCTTTTTGAATGATGTGCCATTTCTCCCTTCCAAAATCCAGTACCCATAATACCTTTGCCTTATTTACTTAACAGTCTTCCTACTTGGCTGTTAATTATCCTGTCTAAGTTTCAGCGGGTTGCCTGTTGTATATGAGGGTGAGGGTAAGATTAACATCCTGAGTGTGGTGTAGGTAAGAGAGTAAAACAGTCCCTCAACTTAACAGAATCTCATACAAGAAATCTACAAGAAAATCAAATCTTTGTTCTGAAGACTGACAGCATATTTCCCATAGCTTTTTATCCTGTAAGAAAGTGTTTCTTCCTATGATGATTACTGTATTTACCAAGTTTCTTTTTTTCTAATTTCTGTTAACTTGAGATCAGCATATGCCAAATTTCAAAAAGAATAGTGAGTTCAGCTGGGCCCCAAAAGAGCTGCAATTGGAGAAGGCAAGTAGATACATTTAAATAATCTCACCCTATTTGGTTAAGGGGCATATCCCAAACGCTTTACAGGTAGAGCTAAAGAGAATTGGATATTTTGTAGTCTAACATCAGATCTTCATCTACACAGACATTTGAGGAGCTTCACAAGAACACACACTTTCTCTAAAGTGGCCTTGATCTTTGAAAGAAAAAAAAATCAGAAATATTGTGGCATAATACAAAAACTATAATAGACAAATATCTGTTTCCTCATCACTATTATTTATTTTTTTAACCAATTCCCATTCAGATGCAAGGCAGGAATTTATAACCAAAATAAATAATTTTGAGACTTTTTTGGGTGACATTGTACCACAACTTAATGTAAAGAAAAGCAACCTCTACCCTTGCATTTTCTTCTCAAGAGTAATGGTTCTGACTTAGGTCATGCCTACTTTTTAATAAAACCGACAAGATCTTATAACATTTTGACGCAGATTGGCCAATAATAAGACAAGTATTATTAGACTAAAAATATGTTTATTGTGGTGAATCTTGAAGACACTAATAACTACTACATCATCTCCAAACCCAAATGCTACCTAGTAAATTCTCATTGTGAGTATCACAGGATTTATATGCATTTCCAATAAAATAAAACTGGTTTAATTATATTAGATATCTTGACTAAAAATTATATACTTTATATTATGGATTCAAATGCTATAATATTTATTCAAATAATCTGCTTCTAGAGACTACAAATTGATCTTCTTAAACTCCATCTGCTTTCATAAACTAAATCTTAAATGCCTAGATCACACAAATTATTATATCAATTATCAGATGAAATGCATTCACCAGAAAAATCTCACCAATTATATAGACTACCCACAATATGATTGATCCAGCATTACATTTCCCTAATGACTATAATTTTCAGATTTATTATTTCCTTTTCACACCAAGCATCACCAAAAACAAATAAGAAGTCTACAAACTAAGTTGATATCTACCAAATAAAGACATGTTTGGTTAAATCAAAGAAACAGTACATAGCATATTGTGGATGTACCTAGTGACATGAAGATCTGTGTAGAGCCATTAGCCGAAACTCTTCACCTTATTATTAGTGCTTGGACCTATTAAGGGAATGTAGGCACCACTGACCTATTTTCCTTCCTTCTTTCTTATGTCCATCCATGTAGACATTGCCCTCATTTCCAGAGCTCTCAATTAATTTATGGCAATTAAAATGAGGATTTGGTTTACAGTTTTCTATCTTCACTAGACTTTTCTCTAATAGTTGAGGCAATAATGAGAGAATAGACCAAAAAAGAAAACTCAGCCTTGTTTACCATAATACACTAGGATGCACCAAGATATTCCATTGCTGAGACTCAAGGATTCTGAGGAGGAAATCAGTCTCTAATCAGCAGAACCACGTTAACATATTTTAAACTTTTACGTGTCAGGCATCAAAAAGATTCTTTTTGTTTTACTTTCCCAGACAGTGGTGCTTAAGTAGATCCTCAATGTTTAATCCTCAGGGAAAAAAGTTAATATTTTTATGCATCATCTGGGTTTTTATGCATAAAATCTATGATGAGCTTCAAGTGTAGGCTTTCAATGTTCCGTAAAGTAGTCTTTTTGAAGTTTGCGAACATATGACTATTTTGACTTCTTGTCTCACTTTCAGATCATGAAATTTCATCTTTCCAATTAAAGGGTCACCTGAGAACAGTCAAAGCAGTTCTTAGAAATGGTATATGACTTACCAATATAGAAAATCAATACTTAGACTCTGATGGTTTTATGTGATGACCTCAATTCTTGGCTTCTCTCGGTGCCGTTTGTATAAAAGGCAAATTCATTTCATAAATTGTGAACCTTAGCCTTTTTATCACCACAAATCCTTGTGCACACTTCTCTTTGTAGAAAATGGCACAAGAGTGGTAGGGCCCTTTCTTTTAATGGGCACATCTCATATATTCTGCATCAAAAAGCAAATATGAGAACATTACCTCCTGTTTCGGATCATAGCTATGTACATTTATCTCTATCTCCATCCTAATTTATTTTGTTCTACCTCACCTTCCTAAATTCAAAATCTCTCTTTACCAAATGTATTGGTCATTTGATGTGTTGATTTGGCTAGTCATTCAACCAAACACTAGAGACTATAGTCTCTAGTCATTCAACCAAACATTAATTTAGGTATTTAGATACTTTGTGGATATGACTAAAGTACATAATCAGTTGACTTTAAATAAAGAAGGTTATCCTAGCTAATCTGGTTAGTCCTGAGTTGAAAGGCCTTAAGAGATCTGAGGAGCCCCTAATTAAGAAGAAATATAATCTCTGGACAGTAGTTTCAATCCATGCCCAAGAGTTACAGTCTATCCTTCCTGAATGCCTGCTTTACAAATTTCATATTTTCCTAGCCAGTACCCACAATCTCATAAACCAATTTATTTCAATAGAAAACTAATATAAACAGTGTTTTGATAATAAAGACAAAATTATAATCAATAGAGTAGAATTTATTTCCATTATATGGTTTTTTGGTATAATAGAAAAAATATAAATGCATTCTTGATACATTTCTATCAGTCGTATATTATTGTTTTAACAAATTACCACAAAATTCAATGCTAAAAAACAATACACATTTACTGTCTTCCAGTTTGAGAGGTCAGGAGTCCAAAACACATCTTACTGAGCTAAAAATCAGAGTGCATAAAAGGCTGAATTCCTTCAGAAGGTTGTAGGGGAATCTGTTTTCTTGCTTTTTCCAACTATTAGAGGCTACCTACATTCCCTGGTTTGTGGCCCCTTCTGCTATCTTCAAAGCCAGCAGAGAAGCATCTTCAAATCTCTCTCAGCCTATTCCTCTTTGTCTCCTTCTTCTACTTATAAGGATGCTTGTGATTACATTGTAGATAATCCTGGATAATCTTGCTATCTCAAAGTTAGCCTATCAGCAAATTTAATTTCATGTGCCACCTCATTCCTCTTTGCCATGTAATCTAATATTTTCAAAAGTTCCTGGGATTAGGACATGAACATCTTTGGAGATCACTATTCTTCCCACCACACCATCTATGGCACTTAGATATTACTAATATTGGATTTTTTCGTGCCTCTGTCTGTGCTTTGCTCCCAACACTGTATCCTCTGTTGTTGTAAATGTAAGCTGTTTGATCCAATGTTGAGTTTTGTTTTAGTTTGTTTTGTTTTCCAACACCTCTCCAAGTGGTGATTAGACTTAAGTTCATTCCCTGGTGAGTCTACCATTTAATGCTGGCTATGAGAGTCATCTCTATTTTTTTCTCTCTCTCTTTCTCTCTCTTATTATAACTCTGACCTCATTTTCCCTTAAATCTATAACTTTCCCCACACCCTATCTTAAAAACTGATCCAGTGCTATTTATTTTCCTCTTTTACCTTTACTTCTCTCTTTTCAAAAACTGCTATTCATCCTTTAAACTTCTATACCATGACTATCCTAAAAAGTACCCTTTCATCCAGGCCACTTTCCTTTCTTTTCTACTTTACTTAAATATTGGCTATATGTACTTGTTTGTGCCAACATTTAAAAATTTTTTCATTTATATTTCAACTCTGTAACCCTGCTGAAACTGTTGTTATCAAAATTGTAATCTTAGTCTGTTTGAGCTGCTATCACAAAAAATGCCAAGACCTGGTTAGCTTATAAACAGAAATTTTCTCCTCATAGTTCTGTAGGCACCAAATCCAGTATCAGGGTACAAGCAGATTTAATGTCTGGTGAGGGCCTGTTTCCTGACTCATTAATGGCACCTTTCTGCTGTGTCCTCACACAATAGAAACAGCAAATATGCTCCCTTGCACCTATTTTATAAAGGCACTAATCCCAAGACCTGATCCTATTACCTAATTACTTTCCAAAAGGCCCTATCTCTTAATACCATCACCTTGGGGGTAAGGAATTTAATATATGAATTATGGGGTTACACAAACTTTTGGATCATAGCAGATTCTAACAAACCAAGGTGAGAAGAAGCAAGATTGGAAAGAAACACAAACTTAGCAAATTCTGGAAGATTTTCCTATTTGTTGATTCCCCAGCACTCTCTATAGATGCTCAAATACACATCAGCTGTATGCATGTTCTTGAAGCCCAGGAGGACATCTGGCTGACCTGCCCTTGGAAAGTAATCAAGCAAATAGACAGAAAATAATAATAGAAATAACTTTTGGACTAAGATTTGACCTCTTTCTCTGGCTCTTTTCCTTAAAGTTTAGTTATTTGTACTATGCTGCCCCTGTCTACTTCAGAGCATGGCTTTAAGAACCTGTAGGTGTGATTATTTTAAAGTATTGAGTAACATGTTTATATGAATAAAATCCATGCAATTATCATTAGAAATAATAAGTACTTTAAACAATCAAAGGTTTAAAATTTACTTTAAAATCTTTGTTAAGTTAAATTGTATAAGTACCCTTATAAATACATGCCTAATGAAATATTTGAGTTATTATAGTCTGAACACATTTTGGAAATAAAGTTGGAGATATGCCAGGGAGCATATTTACTGAATATAAGTGATTCAAAATATCAAAAATTCAAAAATTTAATCCATTATTCACTTTTTTAAAAAGTTTGCATTTTCAAATTGTGAAAAAGTAGCTACTAATTCTCTTCTCAGGTTTGACATTTATCACATTTATCATATTCTTTTCAAGTATGACATTTATTCATTCCATTAAAATAAAATCATATAAATATAAACCTCTTTACTTGCAGACTGTAGGTTGTTAAGTAAATTCTAAGGCTCTATACTTTTGAAAGGGAATTTGACATAAATTGAAGATTCTGTAAATATCCACTTGACAAATTACCTTCATCAATGTCTGCATCCTAACATAGATGCTCTTTGAGGATGAGGTTATATCCTGATAAACCTATTGAAAATTGAAAATATTAGAAGTAAAAAATGCATTTAATATACTTAACCTACTGAACATCATACCTCAGCCTAGCCTACCTTAAATGTGCAAAAAACAATTACATTAGCCTCTATTTGGGCAAAATCATCTAACACAAAGACTATTTTATAAAAAAGTGTTGCATACCTCATGTAATTTATTAAATACTGTACTGAAGTATGGTTTCTGCTGAATGTGTATAGTTTTCATACCATTATAAAGTCAAAAAATTGTAATTTGAGGACCATTTGCACTAGTACTCAGGAAGAAGACTGATAGCTAAATTTCATTTTATATAATCTAAAATCTAAAATGAACATCTGAGTTTTTAGGTAGCTTCTGAAAATGCATTAGATTATGACTGTTGAATGTCACCAGATGCTATTATTTTTCTTAGATTCTTTCATGCATGTGATTCTGTATTCTAGACAAATATAATAAAATATTTGGCATTTACTGAAAATTTCAGGAGATATTATAAAAGTAAAGTAAACTGAGAAAAGATATTCTAGGTTATATTATGGTCTTATGTTTGTTGAAAGTAAAAGTAAGAAAGAGTCTGTGCTTAAAATTGGTTGAGTGAAATAAACTGAAATCTTTTCAATATATGCCCCTATAGGTTTACTTGGGCCAGTTTAGGTGACAACTGAGATAAAATAGCAGAAGAGGCATCAATAGATAATATTAAATTCCAAGACTACTCATTCATAAGAATTAATTTCCATCACTAACATAAGATGTAGTTAAATTTTTAAAGTAATTTATAAAGTTTTAATTCAATATCTAATTAATATAATTAAAAATTCAAAGTAGAATTTGTGATGACATAATTTTAATGATTTATTTTCTAAAAACATTATCTTTAATGGCCTTAAGAGAAGTGTTTAATTCCCAAAGGAGCAATCTTAACGTTGTATATGATTCAAGTAAATTGCTTCCGCATGTGTTTATTATTTTTCCTTAACAATAATTCCTAAATTTAAATTTACTTTTTATAGTAATGAAAAATTTAGATTTAGTTTTGACCTTAGCAATTTAGAGTTTTATTTGGGTAGAGGTGTATTAAATGCTGGCTAAAGTAGTATTTATTGATTGCTAAATATAGGACTACAAGAAATAATAACTAGATATTTCTTTTTTGTTGTTTGTTTGTTTTTTAGTTTGTGAAGTGTCTGTTGAAATATGTTCCTCATTTTTTAAAATTGTTTTATTTTTACTTTTTTAAAAAAATTTCAGAATATTACTGGGGTACAAACACTTTGGATACATGTATTGCCTTTGCACCACCCAAGTCAGAGCTACAAGCATGCCCATCCTCTAGACAGTGTGCACTGCACCCATTAGGTGTGAATTTACCCATTCCCCTATATTTCTTAGATATTATACATATTGTCTCTTTTCCAGAAGAAGAGAATTGAGGATGGGCCTCTACCTTTTCTGAATCTTTATTTAGTTATTATATGACTTTTTAAAATAGTCCACCATTTTGTTTATGATTCTAATATTACATATAATTTTTTATGGCTTTAGTAAAATGTTGATTTTCATTATTAATTTTACTGTGAAATATTTTTGTTTACTTTCAGGAAGAGTTTAATGAGATGAAATTTTGTCTCAGGGAATAAGAGTCCAATACTATTCAAAAATAAAAATTAACTCTAAAGTTTTGTTTGGTTTATTTTTAACAACTTGGAAAATTTAACTGCCCAAAACTAAAATCCATTCATTCATTCTATCAATTGAGGTTTATTTACTTTTTATAATGTGCATATTTCTATTATGTCCTAGCTGTAGCAATCAGTAAATGAGAAAAGCAAAATTCTTTCTTATATGAAGCTCTCATTCCAAAGGAAAAGTATATAAACAAATACATAAACAAAGTCTCTGATTTCATCTTAGGCCACTGCACTTCATGGGGCACTGCCTTTTAAGGCAAACTAGATGTTCATATATTCTTGGAATTTCTCAAGCTTATCCTCTGCTAAGGATTTGCTTTGCTTACATGAAACCATTTACACTATATGAAAAGATATTCTTCTAGAAGTCTGAATGTTGGGATCACATCTTACCTAAACACTTTCTCAGAAAGGTCTTTCCAGTTTTCCACTCCAGAATAACCACACTGACAACTCTCTCTCCCAACAACGTTCTTACCTACCAACTTTTTATTTTCTTTAGAGCACTTAACACCAACTTATTATGTATGTGTAATATATAAAAATCAATTTCTATGTGTATATATTTAATGTGTTCATAATATTTATATGCAATTATGTTTCAAAGTGTGTTTATTTTCTTATTTAAATATTTGCTTATTTTCTTATTTTCTGCCCAGTGTGCCATAATTTTCTGGAGATTAGGGACAATTTATTAACCTTGTTTATTGTTAGTAATATTTCCTGGGGCATAACAGAGTTTGCAATGCTTGCTAAATGAATAATGCATTAATGAATGAGGGTCAGAGATAATTGTTTGCAATAAGTGGTAGAAGCAATCAAAAGGGCTTAAATCAGGGAGATACAGTATCTAACTCACAATTGGAGAAATTATCCTGGCTTCTTGCATAAAGACCTCAGTGTTTTATTTCCTATGACAACCAAGCCTTCATGGTAGTTCACAAACTCATTATAAGAATGTCTGCCTTAAGATTTGGGTTCAAAAAACCTTTATACTTAATCACTAAAAAAAGAGTGTCTGCCCACAAGAGTGTAGATTCCATGAAGGCAAAGAGTATAACTTTTATCTCTGAAATCTGAATGCCTAATGGAGAACTAAGCATGGTGTATACATTTAGAAATATTGTTGAAAAAGCAAATGCCTTATGAGTTGCAGGCATTCAAATAAGCACAACAAATATGTTGATTATTAGGTTAAAGTTCTGACTTGAAATGTTCAATTTCTAATTTCAAAGATATCATCATATAGTAATGAAGGCACACTTGACAACAAATAATTTAACACAAAGTGTTATAGAGTAAAACAAACTGGCAACTGGATAGCCAGTCTATGACTTTGATATAGAATACAAGAGATAAAATAAAGTTTTATTAGATTTGTTCTTGTTAAATTATTCATTTGTTCAGTGTTCACATCTTACATCTGCTAGGCCATAGCTTCCATCTAATATATAACTCAAGATACAATGTGGTATATACGTGTGATGACAATTTCTTTTTTTT